>JAVTVY010013882.1:0-52702 GCA_036873755.1 Hanleya hanleyi | reverse complement strand
CGCGCTGGCTGAACCCCATGAAAAAAAACAACATGATGAATCCGATGATACAGCCGGGGAAGACGAAAGTACTATATCTATAGAATGCACAGAGGCTAGAGTGTCAGTGTCACCTGATGAAGCGAACACACATGACGGGGACCCAGGAGCACCCCGATGAGGGGTAAGAAGACCGTGATGAGGCGGTCCCGAAAGGGAAAAAAGGAGTCAGCATCTACAGTGAACAAGGTGTTAACCGATTTGTATTACAACCCTACCAGTCCAGCCGCGCATAGCGCTGTGGGAGCGCTCGCTCGAGCTGCCCATTCTCAAGGCATCAGTCGAACTGAAGTTCGAGACTGGTTAAAAACCCAAGACACTTATAGTTTACATCGAGCAGCCCGACGACATTTTCGCCGTAACCGAGTGATCGTAGGAGGTATAGACGCGCAATGGCAGGCGGATTTAGTGGACATGAGTCGATTTGCACCTCACAATGATGGACATCGGTACATATTGACCTGTATCGATATTTTATCCAAGTATGCCTGGGTACTACCCATTCGCACCAAAACAGGAGAGAATCCTTTCAAGCCTTTCTTAAGAAACAGAAGGTATTTTTCTTCCATACGTACAACGAGACCAAAGCTTCTGTGGTGGAACGATTCAATCGCACCTTCAAAGGACGAATGTACAAGTATTTTACCGCCCAAAACACCCGATGGTACATCGATGTACTACCTCAACTGGTACAAGGGTACAATCGAGCCTATCATCGCAGTATCCAGCGAGCTCCCCGTGATGTGACAGAACGCAACGAACATCAAGTGCGTGGTACGCTGTACTCATCCAGTTCACCATCACTCACGGCACCCCGTTACAAACGTGGAGATGTGGTACGGATCAGTAAAGTGAAAGGCCAATTTGAGAAAAGTTACTTGCCCAACTGGAGTGACGAGCACTTTGTCATCGTTCGCCATAAACCTCGACAGCCACACGTCTATCAACTGGAATATCTACAAGGAGAAACACTGCAAGGCACGTTTTACGAGGCAGAATTACAACCCATAGTGAAAACACCGAAAGACTACTACACGGTGGAAAAGATTTTGAAAACGGAACGTCGACGGGGCATCCCCTATCATTTCGTCAAATGGCAAGGGTGGCCTCGTTCGTTTAATTCCTGGGTGTCCGGCCGTGACATGAAACGCCTATAAATTCTAACCCCTATCACCACCCTGCTTCAGTGTAGGATTGTACCATGGATAGTACACATCTACCCTTACTGTTACGAACTCGAAAAGCACGAAAAGTGGGTACTGTAGTGTGTCTAGTAGTGCTTGTGGGTACGTTATTTACAGGCGTGTTCTACGATTTGACGTACGTGATATCCTGTTTCAACACCCTGCGTTCCACATCTCAGTCATCCACCACTTCGACCACCACTTCTACCACTACGACGACGCTGCCTACGCCATTCAAGACGTCAAGGTACCGCCACGTATCAACCCAGACACCCACGTCTACCACGCCGTCTACTCACATACCGTCTACTCCATCCATCACCACGTTACCCTTTGCCCGCTACATCCAGCCACCCACGACGACCACGCCCCGTACTACCACTCCACGTGATCCTCCGTCATCCCTGAGAAGCGACTATCCTTCCACCCCATCACCACCAACACCTAGTACACCCACCAACACCACGACGCTAAAAATATTTACAGTGGACTCCCGTGAATCACGTTTGCCACGGCAACGGTACCCGGTCCACTACGATCCCCGGTGGGATCCACGACAACAGTGGTGGGCTTCTAAACGCCGAGCGCAAATCACCAAATAAAAAAATTAAAAATAAAAAAAAACTATGGATCCTCGATGGCAGCATCCTTTCACGTGTCTCATCGCTGGACCGACAGGGTCGGGAAAAACACACTTCGTTCAACGTCTCATCCAACACGGGTCAGCCCTCATTTCACCGCCTCTAGCTCGCATCCTGTGGTGTTATGGAGCTTGGCAACCCGCGTACGAGGCACTGGCACGTGTCCCGGGACTCACCTTAGTGGAAGGCTTACCCCCTGAGGATACACCCCAAGACACCTTGGTGGTGGTGGACGATCTCATGACGAAAACGGACAGTCGAATCACCCGTCTCTTTACCAAAGGAAGCCATCATCGTCGGTTGAGCATCATCTACATCGTGCAGAATCTCTTCAGTAAGAACAAAGAGCACAGGAACATTAGTTTGAATGCTCAGTATGTGGTATTATTCAAAAACCCCAGAGACGCTTCCCAAATTACACACCTGGCCCAACAGATGTACCCTAAAAACACGGCCTTTGTACGAGAAGCCTTTGAAGATGCTACCCAACCAGCTCACGGGTATCTACTCATTGACTTGAAACAAGACACTCCCTCCACCCTTCGATTGCGTACCCTCATTTTTCCCGGCGAGGTGCAGACGGTGTACACACCCAAATGAAAGATAAAAGAAGAAGACAATCCACTCTAGCCGTCATTCATCATCATGTCTGCACGCGTACGCAAGCACGCGCCGGCCCTGCGCGTATTACGCAGCGCGCCACCGGAGGTGGGCCGGGCCCTGGTGCGCGGGGCGGATCCCGACTTGGTGCGGTGTTTGTGTGAAGTGGCACATAATGTGTTAAAAGGCAATGTTCCACTCAGTCCTCTGCAGAAAGGGAAATTGCAACGGCACAAGGCGGGTCTCCGAACGTTGGTGAAGAAGACGGGTAGTGTCAAGAAAAAGAAACAGGTGTTACAGCGAGGTGGATTTCTCGGCGCACTCCTCGCACCCTTAGCCGCTACTGTACTGGGACCATTACTAGGCTCCATCTTGGAACATACGAAAAAAATGATGCTGGTCGAACCTCGACTGTTACAGAGTTTGCAATCACCCTATCCCGTGCCTGCCACAGTGCAACAACTGCAGTCTCTGGATGAAAAGATGAATAGTATACTCCAACGTGGACTACCCGATCACGAGAAAATTCAACTCTACCATCATACGCTGAACCAGTACCAGACGTTTATGGATCAATATAGAGGGAGTAGTAGTAGTAGTACACCACAACTACCCACAACGCCCACACTTACATCCCCATCACCACCTTCACCTGAGCTGGAAGAGGAAGTGTTGACCAGTGTGCCTAAAGCCTTCAAGACCAAGGCACGTTTATTGTTGAACCGGGTGAAACAGAATTCCGATATGAGTTGGAACGCTGAAGGAAAACTGCTGATTCGAAACAAAGTGGTGCCGGGGTCTCATATGACCGATTTGATCAACGATATGGTACGTTCTCGCAAACACTCTAATCCACCGGGCTGGGAGGTCTTTGCTCAGGGATTAAAAGACATACACACCCCTCAAGAATTGGTAGGGAATCCTAACCGTTGGGCCTTTATGCAGCAATCGACCCGACACCAACCATCATCTCCACCCTCCTCTGCCTCCTCTTCTTGGGACTCCATGCCACCGCCGCCGCCGTCCAAAATACCACAACCACGACGGGGACGTAGCCGATCTAAGTCACTGCGACGATCACAACGCCGAGGTAAGGCGCCCAAGGCCTGGGGGGCCCTTACTGGGAACCCTACTAATAACTCCTATAAAAACCCGGTGCAGAAGCCAGAACAACTCAGTCGTCATGTTTTACCTGACGTTGCCCAGTAATAGCTCACTCGAAGTGTTTCCTGACAACACCTTGACCAAGTATGTCACTCAATTACCACAACCGTTACATTTACCTGGACGGTGGGAATGTGGACTGGTGGATATTCAATACCCTTACTCATGGTACAACGTACACGACCAAGAAGTATGGTACGAAGTGACCTACCAAGATAAAGTCTACAAACTGACTCTCCCCGAAGGCCAATACGATACGCCCCAGAAGTTCAAAGAGGGTCTGATGGCCTTGTTGGAGTACAAGGCTCTACGGGAGAGCACGAGTAGTGCAACACGCCTGATAGCCTTTCGCTTCAAGAAAAACGTGCTCTTCGATGTCAACGTACACAACGACAAGAGCTATATCATGCTGAGCTCTAACGTGGCTGTGAAACTCAGTCCTACACTACAGCAAATGTTACGGCTGCCTGACAGCGTCTACACGGGTCCCACCATTGACAACGGTACCATGTTGATGGATATGAAAGTAGGTATGTACGGACTGTACGTCTACTCGGACGCAGTGGACAGCCATATTGTGGGTGATGTGAACACACCTCTGTTACGGGTGGTGCCCATTAGCAAGACGTATGGCGATCAAGTCTACCAGAGTTTCAACCATATAATGTACCTGCCCGTACGACATACCGATATCAACACGATCACGGTGGATATAAGAGATGACACGGGACGCCCGATCGCATTCGAACGAGGAAAAGTGGTGCTGACACTTCATCTCCGACAAGTCCGCTCTCCTCACTTCGTATAATGTACGTGCCTTACCAGTGCCATACGCCCAGCTATGCCGACTACTACAAGAAACAAACGGGCGGAGGCTTGCCCATGTTTAGCGGTGCACGCATGCAACGAGGTCACGGATTGGGGAACATACTGGGCAGCATTGTGAAAACGTTTTTACCCTTGGTGACACGGGGTGTCAAAGCGGTGGGGAAACAAGCGGTACGCAGTGGATTGCGCGTGGCCGGTGATGTGATGGGAGGCACAGCACCCCGACAAGCCTTCAAACGACGGGCTAAAGAAGCCGGCGGCGTCTTGATCGCCAAAGCCCTTAAAAGACAAACTCCGACACAGCGAAGAGTCATTCGACGTCCAACACGCCGACAACGCACACACCAGAGGACTAAGACCAGGACGAAGAAGAAGAAGAGGAGTAGTAGTAGGAGAGACATCTTCGCATAATGGCATTCATTCACTCCGAGTCGTGTCCGTCTACCAACAGTGAATTGGATTTGTGGACTATTCCACCCACCCAAACCAGTGTAGCCGAGGGGCGTTGGGTAGAACATCGACCCCTGGCTAGCCTGACGGGGGTGGGCCCCGTGGAATTTACCATTGAAAACAAAGATACGGCCTACCTGGATTTAGCCCACACGTACTTGTACGTGAAAGCCAAAATAATGGACAACGACGGGACGCCCATAGCGGACGATGCGGTAGTAAGCCCGGTGAATGTTTGGCTGCACTCCTTGTTCCAACAGGTGGATATAGGTCTGAACGATAAACTCATCAGTACGTCCACCAATACGTACCCATACCGAGCCTACATGGAGACGCTGTTGTCGTACGGCAGTGATGCCAAAAAATCACACTTACAAGCTCAGCTGTACTTCAAGGATACACCCGGAGTCATGAACAGCGTGCTCGGTGCCAATAATGGATTCGTAGTACGCAAAAGAATGGCAGCCCAAAGCAAGTCCATCGATATGATGGGACGACTGCACGCCGATCTGTTCCTGCAAGACCGTCACATGATGAACGGAGTATCCATCAAGATCAAGTTGATCCGTTCCTTACCCGCGTTCGCCTTAATGGGCGGTGGAGTCGGAGGTGTCAATTACAACATCGTCATTGAAGATGCAGCCCTGTTTGTCCGTACGGTAGATTTGCAACAGGGCGTGTTGCTGAGTCACATGGAAGCCTTATCGAAAAAACCAGCCCTGTACCCCATCCGACGCGTACGGACCAAGGTATTCTCTGTGCCATCAGGTACGATGATGGCCAACCGTGAAAATTTATTTCTAGGGGATCTTCCTAAACGTCTTACCCTGGCGTGTGTGACCAACACCACTTTCAATGGAAATTGGGCTGAGAATCCGTTCAACTTTGAGCATTTCAACATCAACTTTGTGGCACTGCACGTGGCCGGCCATCAAATTCCAGCCCGTCCATTACAACCGGACTTTACTAACAAAAACTATGTGCGGACCTACCTGAACCTGTTTACAGCCACAGGACAAAACAACCAGGACGAAGGCAATACCATCACACGAGACGACTTTATCCGTGGGTACACATTGTTCGCCTTTGACCTCACCCCCACCTTGGAACACGATCATCAACTGGCTTTGCTGAAGAAAGGAAACCTACGGTTGGAACTGCGTTTCGCCACCCCTCTAGCCCACACCATTAACGTCATTTGCTACGCCGAGTTTGATAACGTCATCAGCGTGGATCAGCAAAGAAACGTGCTGTGTGACTACGCCAGCTAGAGTCATCATCATGGATACAGAGCAGCTGATGGGCATACTCCAGCGAGATCCGAAGATCCCCTTTCGAGGTGTGTTTCCACGCAATGTGTTTCCCACCCACTCTTCCACTCCAGCAGCCTACATCCTGAATACAGACCCGGGGAGTCGACCCGGTGAACATTGTGTAGCTGTGTACGTGGACACCCTAGGCCAAGGCGAATACTTTGATTCCTACGGACTTGCACCCCTACATGCCGATTTGGTGAAATTCATGCACGTCTCTACTACAAAGTGGCGTTGGAATACTCAAAGATTACAAGGACCCTTGAGTAGTGTGTGCGGACAGTACTGTGTGTTTTATCTCACTCACCGGAGTAGAGGACATTCTATGCCCACCATCGTACACATGTTTGATGATTATTGTCAAGCCGAAGACCGTGATGTCCTCGTCTATGACTGGACGGCCTCTCGTTTTAATGTGCATGCTCCATTTCTCTGGTTAACTTAAAAATGTACTGCGCGCGCAGGCCACTTGTTTATTATCACGTTATTGTTATGACGTTGTTGTTCTGACGTTCATTGATGTTGAATAAAAAATTGATGAAAAAACACAAAAAAAATGATGGGTTTTGACTTTCTCTTTTTTTTATTTAAGTCAACAAGAAGGGTTACTGAATAGGTACAAATATAATACAGGGTACAAATAGTAGGGTTAAGGTACAAAAAAAGTTCTGTCAGGAGTAGGATTCGAACCTACGCCAGCATTGGCCGACCGGCACTTAATACCGGCGCCTTAGACCACTCGGCCATCCGGACTTTTACATTTGTGTATCAACAGTTATAGTTCGACATTGTTCACAAGTCCAAGTAAGTGGTGCTCACACCGTCGGCCAACACTTTCCGTTTCGGGTAAAAGAAAGTAAAGGCGTCTCGTTGCTGAATGTACGTCCGCATCTGGTGATCCACCACCCGAAATCCTCGGTTAGTGCCACTGGCACTGGCCTGGCTTTGCAGCACGTTCAAGTACAAGGCTTTGTCGATGTTGGGATCGCGCCGGCTCACCCCTTTGCAGCTAAACTTATTTTCCTCTCCTCCTCCTCCGTCTCCTCCGTAACAGTAATACGTCTTGGAGGAGAGACCAATCATAGCATCCCCACTCCACTCCAGCTTGAACAGGCCCGGCGTACGCTTATCGTACTAGTAATGGTCACGTCGAGGTAGCCACTGGTCCCGTTCCGCTTCATACTGGGTACGTAACTCCGGTTTCACCAGGGACTCCCAATCCGCATTAGGTACGGCCATGTAGGCCGAGTCGGTATCCATCTCCATGAGTTGCCAGTCTGATGGATTAAAATACACACCCATAAAATCATAGAGAAACTGCAGCATCCTCAGCTTGGCCACCTGATATACCATACATCCAATCTGCAGGGGTAGGTTGTAACGGATAGTCTTCTTGGCTGAAGTGACTTCATAGGTGTCGTCATTGATGACCTCCACGGATCGAAACAGAGGAGAATTGACTTTTTTGCGGGCTTGGGCAGTAGTACAAATGTTCACGTTGACGTGCTTATCCTGGTTCGTAACTGTTTTTCCGTAATAACCATTGCCAGTCAACTTCCAACATTCACCGATGATGGCCTCACTCGGGTATTCATCACCTTGACGACGGGCCGACGTCACGATGTCGGCATTCTCCGCAAAACAAGCGTCGGGTACGTACTGTATCACTTGATATATTTGGGTAATTTCCAAACCGTGGTTCATGTACCACTGCAGTACGGGCGTGCCCAGCAAGATTTTCTCGGCCCACATACTACCAATCAACATCCGTCGAGGTTGAGGCAAACACTCGTGTTGCTCCGCATAGGTCCTCATGGTGTCCCCAATATCAGCCCGACCCACCAGCGTGTTCTTAAAGATGAGAGGGCACTGGGCGAGGAGAGGCTTGAGAGTGTCGGGAACATGCAAATCACATTCGACAAAGCCGTAGAGGTCCCCCGAACGAATGGCGTCCAACATCTGTGGCAGACTCAGAAGTCGCCGACGACTCAAGGGGTACTCACGCTCTTTTAGGAAACGTCGTAAATGGGGCAGGGCCTGGCACATCGTGTGAAATTCACACTCCCACATTTCAATCAGATGGTATCCTCTCTCTTTCACATAATCACCGTTCGCCACCACTTCTTCCCGTAATTCTTGCGGTGTTTTTCCACCTCGCTCGTTGAAGCGTCCAGCGCTGAAATGGCATTCGTGGCCGTGCCAATAGCAACCGTAAAATTGGAATACGGTGGGTGTGCTACCCACCAGGGCAAACCCATCGACGGGAAGTGCTTGTAGGGTGTACGTTGCGGTGTAAAATGCCGATCTTCCGCCAACCAACGTGTATACTGGCCACTGGGCATAGGTTGGGCCAGCGACCACAGGTACAAGGCATTCGCATCGAAACCGATGATCTTAGCACAGGGTTTTCCACTGGGCAGAGTAGTGACGTCCTTCTCGTGATAACGGTGAAAAATAAGACTCGGGCCGCCCACAATGTTCTGCTTTAGACAATCATGCATGTCTGCATCTTTTTGCTGTATCAGCGAGAAGTACGTAGCACACTCTTGAAAAAGATGGAGAAGCGCCAGACCCGGTAAACTCAAGCACTCCTTGAAGATGTCGACGTGCATTTGGCGACGAAAGAGTTGCACCATTTTCTCGGCCGCTTCCAGGAAAGGAACCACATCTAGGTTGTTATACCATATCAGGAAATCTCGCAAGGTCTGCATATGTTCATCGTTCCATACCTGCTGTAGTTCCCGGTACGTGTCGTCCGGACATTCCACTTGCTTCAAATCATCAAAGAAGGCGTGCCGGGGTGGCAACTGTGTTTCCTGCAAACGGTCGAGCGATGATATATACGTGTAAGGGAGCCTCCCTTTGGTTTGTGCACAGTTATAGGCCTTGACCCACTGATCATAGCTACAATTAGGAGCTAAGTAGTTCCGTACATCCAGGAAATGCAGTGATGTGGTAGTGAGGGCCATATGATTATTGATCTTCTTGATCACGGACTTGAGGGTATTCGACTGGGCCAAGTAGGGGTAAAGAAATTCCTTCACCATGTTCAAATCATAACGTCCCGAATTGAAACCTAGCACCGGTAACTGACCTAGATATTGTAGGAAGCGCACTTTCAATTTCTCCGCATACGGTTTCGGTAAAGGCACATCCTGCGACTGCAGAGGCTGCGACTGCAGGGGCTCGGGCTCCGACTCGCACTCGGACTCTTCATCGTCACTAAACGCTACACCCGGTATAGGAATACGATCGCTCAGCTGGTCCAGTACGTCCTGGAACTTGGACACCAATAGTTCTGTACTAGCCGCACTGACTTGCTCTAAATACTCCATCATGCGGGTGATCAACTCATGGGATTCCCCCGTGGACACGAAACACACCGGAGCAGCGTCATAGCCAGGTACGTTGCTGGAAATACTGACACTCAGAGGAATATGGCGCTGCGTCCACTGCGTTTTCGCTGAAAACATGTCCATGGGCTCCAACAGGGCCTCAAAATCGTAACACGCCCGGTAGGGAAAATAACGATCCGCCTACGGTATCATCACACCCTCATCGGCCAGTTCCTGGAAAATAGTAGGCGTATTATGATACACTCCACCCGGATATACTCGCTTGACACTGTTGTCACAGATTTTCTCGTGGCGATGTAAGTCGTAAGACTTTTTAAACACGCGATGGCATTGGGCACAACTGAAAGACTGAGCGTACTGGCTCATATTGTAGATCAGCGAAAAATGACTCACGCCATTGTCGTCGAACACATTGACTTTCATCGTAGCAGCATACCGTTCTGTTGAACGACGAACCAATTCAGCCACAAATTTATCCTCCTCCTCGCATCGTAATCGGTATACAAAGATATTGATGTTGAACAGTGTTTCCACGTCATCCAAATTCTTGAACGGCACTCCACGGAAGTGCCGCTTATCCAAGTCTTGCTGCTGTAAATACTGTTCCCAATAGTCATTGGCCACTCTGTCACAACCGTGGGGGTTACACTCGTCCACATGCACGGCCAAACACCGAAACAGACATTTCCGGTCTTTGTAGGGCCCGTTTTTCCCTACTGTTAATGCATACAGGCCGCGTCGATGAAGCAACCAAGGGGGTAGTAGTACAGGAGCACCGATAGGATGATCTCTCATTTTCGTGACGAAAAATGTGACGTTAGTCACCATTTCCACAAGCCATTGGGTATTGGGGCGTTGCAACCGGGCCCATTCCAATGGATCCAACGTAGTCAATTGGTCGATGAGTGGCTCCAGAGAAATCGCATCCGTCACCGTGAACGGCTGGTCAAACACATAGGTATTATTGCTGGGATAATAATACCGCACCTGATCCGTCTCCTTGTGCCGTAAAATGTACCCGAATGTCATATTCAACTTGAACGCTGTCACCTGATCTGTGAAAATGTTCTCGGCATAGGTAGACAGATACGTGAGGTCCTGCAGCCGAAAGTTATACAAGTTCAATAGACGACGGTCACGGTGAAAACAATGGCGTATGGTAGCCCAGTGACGTTGATAAATGTCCCTGACACGCTCATCTTCAGGCAAGACTTCAACCGGAGGTGCTGCTGGGTCCCAGGGAAAATCTTCTCCACGCCTCATGCTTTTCGTCTTATACAAGCGGATAGGCAGGCAGGCTGGTGAGGTCAGTCAGGTAGGTAGTGCAATGTCCTAAAAATCGACTCCTTTTATACGTTTTTCTACAAGCCGCCATCTTAAACCCACCACCCACCACCCACCCACAGCCGCCATCTTAAACCCACCACCCACCACCCACCCACGCCGCCATCTTAAACCCACCACCCACCACCCACCCACAGCCGCCATCTTAAACCCACCACCCACCACCCACCCACAGCCGCCATCTTAAACCCACCACCCACCACCCACCCACAGCCGCCATCTTAAACCCACCACCCACCACCCACCCACAGCCGCCATCTTAAACCCACCACCCACCACGGGGCAGGGCCTGGCACATCGTGTGAAATTCACACTCCCACATTTCAATCAGATGGTATCCTCTCTCTTTCACATAATCACCGTTCGCCACCACTTCTTCCCGTAATTCTTGCGGTGTTTTTCCCCGTCGCTCGTTGAAGCGTCCAGCGCTGAAATGGCATTCGTGGCCGTGCCAATAGCAACCGTAAAATTGGAATACGGTGGGTGTGCTACCCACCAGGGCAAACCCATCGACGGGAAGTGCTTGTAGGGTGTACGTTGCGGTGTAAAATGCCGATCTTCCGCCAACCAACGTGTATAATGGCCACTGGGCATAGGTTGGGCCAGCGACCACAGGTACAAGGCATTCGCATCGAAACCGATGATCTTAGCACAGGGTTTTCCACTGGGCAGAGTAGTGACGTCCTTCTCGTGATAACGGTGAAAAATAAGACTCGGGCCGCCCACAATGTTCTGCTTTAGACAATCATGCATGTCTGCATCTTTTTGCTGTATCAGCGAGAAGTACGTAGCACACTCTTGAAAAAGATGGTGAAGCGCCAGACCCGGTAAACTCAAGCACTCCTTGAAGATGTCGACGTGCATTTGGCGACGAAAGAGTTGCACCATTTTCTCGGCCGCTTCCAGGAAAGGAACCACATCTAGGTTATTATACCATATCAGAAAATCTCGCAAGGTCTGCATATGTTCATCGTTCCATACCTGCTGTAGTTCCCGGTACGTGTCTTCCGGACATTCCACTTGCTTCAAATCATCAAAGAAGGCGTGCCGGGGTGGCAACTGTGTTTCCTGCAAACGGTCGAGCGATGATATATACGCGTAAGGGAACCTCCCTTTGGTTTGTGCACAGTTATAGGCCTTGACCCACTGATCATAGCTACAATTAGGAGCTAAATAGTTCCGTACATCCAGGAAATGCAGTGATGTGGTAGTGAGGACCATATGATTATTGATCTTCTTGATCACGGACTTGAGGGTATTCGACTGGGCCAAGTAGGGGTAAAGAAATTCTTTCACCATGTTCAAATCATAACGTCCCGAATTGAAACCTAGCACCGGTAACTGACCTAGATATTGTAGGAAGCGCACTTTCAATTTCTCCGCATACGGTTTCGGTAAAGGCACATCCTGCGACTGCAGGGGCTGCGACTGCAGGGGCTCGGGCTCCGACTCGGACTCGGACTCTTCATCGTCACTAAACGCTACACCCGGTATAGGAATCCGATCGGCCAGCTGGTCCAGTACGTCCTGGAACTTGGACACCAATAGTTCTGTACTAGCCGCACTGACTTGCTCTAAATACTCCATCATGCGGGTGATCAACTCATGGGAATCTCCCGTGGACACGAAACACACCGGGCAGCGTCATAGCCAGTACGTTGCTGGAAATACTGACACTCAGAGGAATATGGCGCTGCGTCCACTGCGTTTTCGCTGAAAACATGTCCATGGGCTCCAACAGGGCCTCAAAATCGTAACACGCCCGGTAGGGAAAATAACGATCCACCTCCGGTATGATCGCACCCTCATCGGCCAGTTCCTGGAAAATAGTAGGCGCATTATGATACACACCACCCGGATATACTCGCTTGACACTGTTGTCACAGATTTTCTCGTGGCGATGTAAGTTGTAAGACTTTTTAAACACCCGATGGCATTGGGCACAACTGAAAGACTGAGCGTACTGGCTCATATTGGAGATGAGCGAAAAATGACTCACGCCATTGTCGTCGAACACATTGACTTTCATCGTAGCAGCATACCGTTCTGTTGAACGACGAACCAATTCAGCCACAAATGTATCCTCCTCTTCGCATCGTAATCGGTATACAAAGATATTGATGTCGAACAGTGTTTCCACGTCATCCAAATTCTTGAACGGCACTCCACGGAAGTGCCGCTTATCCAAGTCTTGCTGCTGTAAATACTGTTCCCAATAGTAATCGGCCACTGTGTCACAAGCCTTGGGGTTACACTCGTCCACATGCACGGCCAAACACCGAAACAGACATTTCCGGTCTTTGTAGGGCCCCTTCATCCCTGCTGTTAATGCATACAGACCGGGTCGATGAAGCAACCACGGAGGGAGTAGTACAGGAGCACCGATAAGATGATCTCTCATTTTCGTGACGAAAAATGTGACGTTGGTGACCATTTCCACAAATCATTGGGTATTGGGGCGTTGCAACCGGGCCCATTCCAATGGATCCAACGTAGTCAATTGGTCGATGAGTGGCTCCAGAGAAATCGCATCCGTCACCGTGAATGGCTGATCAAACACATAGGTATTATTGCTGGGATAATAATACCGCACCTGATCCGTCTCCTTGTGCCGTAAAATGTACCCGAATGTCATATTCAACTTGAACGCTGTCACCTGATCTCTGAAAATGTTCTCGGCATAGGTAGACAGATACGTGAGGTCCTGCAACCGGAAGTTATACAAGTCCAATAGACGACGGTCACGGTGAAAACAATGGCGTATGGTAGCCCAGTGACGTTGATAAATGTCCCTGACACGCTCGTCTTCAGGCAAGACTTCAACCGGAGGTACTGCTGGGTCCCAGGGAAAATCTTCTCCACGTCTCATGCTTTTCGTCTCATACAAGCGGATAGGCAAGCAGGCAGACAGACAGGCAAGGCTGGCAGGCGGGTCAGGTCAGGTAAGTCAAAGTGCTCCGCAAGGTAGTGCAATGAATACACCCCTACCGTAAAAATCGACTCCTTTTATACGTTTTTCTACAATCCGCCATCTTAAACCCGCCACCCACCACCATCCACCACAGCGGCCATCTTGCACCTGCCACCCACCACCATCCACCACAGCCGCCATCTTGCACCCGCCACCCACCACCATCCACCACAGCCGCCATCTTGCACCCGCCATCCACCACCACCCACCACAGCGGCCATCTTGCACCCGCCACCCACCACCATCCACCACAGCCGCCATCTGGCACCCGCCACCCACCACCACCCACCACAGCGGCCATCTTGCACCCGCCACCCACCACCACCCACCACAGCCGCCATCTTGCACCCGCCACCCACCACCATCCACCACAGCCGCCATCTGGCACCCGCCACCCACCACCACCCACTACAGCGGCCATCTTGCACCCGCCACCCACCACCACCCACCACAGCCGCCATCTTGCAGCCGCCGTCACCCACCACCACCCACCACAGCCGCCATCTTGCACCCGCCACCCACCACCACCCACCACAGCACCACACGCATGCGCACATCGCCACTTCTGACGTCACAACAGGTTCTGCGCATGCGCAGTGAAGCGCTGTTTACTCAATTGACTCTTTGTATACTACTCAGATCGACCCAAATGTTTTTGCTGGTGCCCTTCTACTTCCATCCTTCTTCCAAATCAAACTCTCGAGTAAAGAATAAACTGCAAGCAATATACATGTATAGCCGAGAATGCTACTTTGGTCAGCCAACAAGGTAGGTGTCTCTAATTCATAGATTTGATCTTAACTCTGGTGTAGTAATAGTAATTAGGTACCGTTCTGGGATTGCGCGGAGTTCTGCAAATGGGTATTGAGACTGAGATCGTAACCGAGATACATCATTCTCTGGATGACAACTTTACAACGAATATCATACGGATTAAGAATACTGATCAGCGATACGGATTTGATATTTTTGGAACATCATGATGTCTTGCCGGCATCACTGAAAACTGTTGACCGCTTCTCTTTTTCTTCTTTTTTTTTGTAAACCCTGGACGAACCATTGGGCATTTATTCATACATTAGGTGTCACGATTTTACATTTCTCGCCACATCGTCACGTGACAGAGAGGAAAACGATTGAGAGAAGAACAAATAAGTGCCCTTTTGTTGATTTGAAACTTTTTGATGTTGGTACTATGGAATGCTGTAGTGTGGTATTTTAATGTATTTTATGTCATTTCCTTGCATCCAAATACTGATAAAAAACCCATCATGAATAACATCATAAGGTGATCCTATAATATATTTCTACGCTATATATGTTAGTTAAGTGTCGAGGTCTGCTAGGGAACCCCACTTTTTCAGGAAATCTTCTTTTTTGTTGTTCTTTTCAGCAATTAATTCTTCTATATGTTTTGTTCGGAAAATTGCCGATCTTGCTGCTGTACAATTAGGCTTCCTAGAGCATCGGCCTGAGATGTAAATTTTTTTAATCAGCAAGACAAGCACATCATATTTAGACATATCTCTATAAAAATGAAGCGGGCCTTCTCTCTCGTCGACTGTATGACAAAAGAGATGATTACAATTTCGACATCGTAAACTATCCCTTTCTGGACAGTATATTCCAGTGGAACCTGCATATGGCGTATACATATCACGCCTAGTAGCATTTGCTAGATCCTGTGTTAAATGTGACGATTTTAATCAACGTCACAAATCATTGTTGCAGAAACTTATAAAACAGGGTTACACCACCAAGAGCCTCCACTCAAAGTTTCTCAAATTTGGCGGTACATATCGCATGCTGATAGCAAAATACAAGCGTAGCGTGCAAGATCGATGGCGTTACGTTTCGTAACTTGTGTCTAGTTCCGCTTAATCCGGGGCTAGGGGCCGTATGAACCCGTGTACTTCAAGATCCTCATGGTGCTCATATGAACAGTCACAATCAAAGCGTGACTGAGATACATCATTCTTTAGATGACGACTTCACAACGAATATTATAGATTAAGAATACTGATCAGCGATACGGATTTGATATTTTTGGAACATCATGATGTCTTGCCGGCATCACTGAAAACTGTTGACCGCTTCTCTTGCAGGAAACAAGCCTATGTTTATGTATACTATGATTGTCTTTTTGAATTTGGTGCTAATACTGTTACATGGAATAGGTCTTTGGATTATGGACGCGGATATGTTTTTTTGCCTGCTTTCCCCAGAATTACTTCTGTCCCGGTTAACCTATCTTTTAGTAAATTAAAAATTTTCCCCCCAAAGGAAAAAATCGTCCCAAATGATTTGTACAAAACGACATTTCCAAAATGGATTATGGTTCCTTTCTCTTCCGAGCAGGAGGTACAGTTTGCTGACGGTATTCTGTGCCATTTTTCTAAGAAGAGATTGGTGACTAAAATTCTATGTACAATTTGATACTGAAAGTATTGTAGCCGAGTTTCTGATGAGGTTTTCCACACAGATTGATATACCTCTTGCCAATTAATATCACCCCCTTCCCCTTCCCTCTCTTACTCGTCCTGCCACTTCATCTGGGCGTTTAATGGGCCTAACTTGACATGATCCTAAAGCATTTTATATACAAACTTTGAGCATTTTTGATTTATCAATTTTGTTTTTATTTGAGGATTTCGGGTCTCGGCAATTTCTTTTTTTTTTCATAGTTGGGAATTTTGCCAGATACGATTTGACATTGGCCACGATTGCGAAGTGAAGAAGAAAATTGTTAGTTTGTATACTGTATTTTGACTTGAAATTTTTGAATGAGAGAAAGTCGCTTCTCTCTTGCAAGAAATTAGCCTATGTTAATGTATACTATGATTGTCTTGTTTAAATTTGGTGCTAATGCTGTTATATGGCATAGGTCTTTGGATTATGAACGCGGACATTGTTTAATGGAAGACGGCTGAACTATGAATGAGGACCAGACGCTTGTTATTGTAATTATGTCAAAAGAAATGTTAGACTTTGTGATCATACTCATGTATAGAATATGTATTGCCATGGTCATGGTGCCCCAATGCCAAAAGTTTTTCTCTTTAGAGATGAACACTATGTATGAATATACTTTGTCGCACAGTGTGCATCAATTCCATATCAGAGGTATTCACTTCATAGCCAAAATTTCAGTTAGTGCACGATATGAGTACTCCGTTCGAGCCATTGCATTTCAGTTACCCGAAAAGGTTACAATCATTTCATTTCAATCCATCCTCACAGAAAAGGCAACATTGGCCCGTGTTTTGATGGCTGATATCTGCCACGTCGTGCTATCGCCCTATTTTCACTAGGGCGATGGAACGATGGCACGATGAAATGATACTATGCGATGGTACGATGAACTCACGGTGGGTATTCAAACATAACAAGACACTACGATGAAAACAAAAATCAATTAATATAATTTATTTGCGCATGAATTTCGTTTGATCAAGCGACTAAGGCAGCTCTTCCGAAGCGCGATGGTACGATGGTACAATGCGATAGCACGATGGAGAAATTTCCATCGTACCATACATCGTGCCATCGTATAGTGCCTCGTATTGTATCATCGCCTCATACCATCGCATCATGTCACCGCATCGTACCATCATCCTAGTAAAAATAGGGCGATAGTACGATGGTATGACATGGCAGATATCAGCCACCATACATTTTGGTAACATTTAATTTCGCTGCTCTATATCCGTAATTTTTCACATTATTAAAAAGTCGCCTGCTATGCCTGCTTCATTTGAATTGAATATGGTATAGAGCCTACTAGAGCGATCTTATTATCGAACAAGATGGTCCAGTATGAACCCCTAGTATTCATAACATTACCGGATTCATTACAGTATTGAGAATGCCGCATACAGCATATCGATGTTTTGACCCGCGGTTGACAACACAAGTCTATTGAGAACATGCCGTATGTAGGACACTCGTCTGTCTCATTCAGTGCAAGCGTACAGAGGTGTTGCACTTTCTCACCACAATGTGCGTAATAACTTGAAATGAGCTGTACCTATCTTCAGACAAATCCTGATATCAAACTCTCGCGTGCTATTTGTAGAGAAGGGTTACATACGGCATATCTGAAACATACCTGGAAATTGATACAATTAGCTACAGAGCTGTTTACTTGCCTATGTTCTGCCGGTCATACCGTCACCATGGAGCAGCAACGATCAAGATCACGAGCAGATAATCCAGTGATCACGTGTTGCCGCAAACCAATAAAAAGCGAGCTCAAGTAATATGTAGTATTGGAGAAAAATGAGAAAAATATATTGCCTTATATTGGCTACTAGTACAGCAGAGTGTGAGTGAGTGAATGAGTGAGTTAGGGTTTAACGTCGCGTTCAGCGCTATTCCGGCCATATAGCGACGATTTAACTAACTACGATATGAATGAAATGTGCGTTTGATGGTAAAAGCATGAAACTTGGCACAGAGTTAGATCATGGTTATATCCGAATTTTGGGATATAGGGCCATCGCAGATTTGTCCTATGTAGGTCCTGGTGGCCATTTTACAAAATGGCCGCCACTAGAGTCGGCTTCCGACTATAAACTAGACCGTATCGACAGAACAACGACGAATTAGCAGCTAAAAGTTTCCGATTGGATAGAAATTTACATGGACATCATTTTAAGCTAATTTGCGTAAACTTTGCTAAGGATCATGTGTAAATTAAAAATGGCGTCTACGAATGATCCCCAGAAATATGCGTTTTTGGTGCTTTTCATCTCAGATTTGGCCTTTTTCTCGCTTGAAAATGGATTAAACTAATTGATGTTGCCGCAAATAATCAGTCTGCGTCATATTCAACAGTTTTGGAAAGACCAATTCAGCAGAGCCGCCAATGTAGTTTTGAAAATGGCCACCAATGACGTGATGTACATATAATCATAAAAAACATGTAACTTTTCGCACAGTTAGACCGCGGCTTACTACTATTTTGGAACAACGCCTAAAGGCCAACGCATATTTGTCTCATGTCGGTCATGGAGTCTATTTTACAATATGGCCACCATCAGTTTCTATGATGAATCCTTTTGTCGTGTCTGAATGTGGATGAAACTAATTTTATTTGCATCAAACTGGATATACTTTAGGAGAGAAAGCGCGTAGGAAATCCCCTCTGCCATCTGAGCAGCCAATCGAGCCAATATATAGTTTTGAAATTGGCCACCGATGACATGTTGGGGTATTTACATAATGTCTAATACATTTGGTTATATGGTGAATATAATGAAGTAAAATTGTCATCACGAGGGCACATGAGAGAACTGTGGTCAAACGATCAGCGCAATTTCTTTCTCTCGTGAAGGAATCTGATATATATGAGATCAAACACTCACCCCCGATGCTGCTATAACGAAAGTCGCTTGCGTTTCCCCTCAACCCTATCTGTCCTGGGCTTTTTGGGACCTGTCCAAGCCTTGGGGGGGAGGGAGAATAGCCGTCCCTAATTATTTTTCTTACCCTTGAGCTAGGGGGCTGAAACTTACCACACTATATCCTTGGAATGTGAAAACATTCATGATGACCGCTTTGATGACGTCACAGTGACGTCATTTTCATAAACGGCGTTTTTTGGCCGATTTTACGGTCACATTTTCCGATTTTTTTTATTTTTGCAATTTCTGTATGCAAATAGGCTCAGAAAGGACCCCAAAAATGATCAACTATAAATTCAAGGAGTTTCAGCTCTCCATTTTTTGTCGTTCCGCAGAAACTTTGGTATGGGACCCATTTTGCCACCCCCCCCCCCCCCCGCGCCCCCACAGGCCCAGGCTTTCAGCTGCTATTCATGACACATGATCATCTCTCATACATGCAACTGACTGTATGTATACGGGACAAAATGGGGTGTGGTTTGCTCACCAGAGTGAATTTAACGCCGAGAATCCAGGAGACAGAATATGCCTTGAAATCCAGACGAAATTATCTTAAACGATCAGGTGAGGCGGGCAAATGGATCTGCCCGGATTGCAGAAACTATGAGTATCAGCATTCGCAAATCACCATAGTATGGTTCGGCTATAATAGCCATGTTCCAGAGAGAAAAGTAGAGAAGAGTCTTGACCATCGGTTGGAGAGGACGTGCTCTGTTGTAGCCGAAGCGGAGGATCGGCCGCCACGAGGACATCGAGACGGTCGGATGTTCGAGCCAAAGCTATAGCCTATAGTGCGAAAAGAATACACCAGAAGTCCAGGCAGCATTTACTTGATCTCCACCTTCATGCTTTGATTGTATTGCACAGTCGTACATGTTAGTTCTGGTGATGGAAGTAGCGACAACTACATGGAGTTTCGCAGTCAGTGAGAAAACTGAGAAAGACTTTGTCGGCCGGTTACTATTCGAGGACGGCCGGAGAGCGATCGAAGTGGTCAATCGAGAAGCAATTAATATGCACATACTTTATGAGAATCATCTTCTTGTTTATTACTGAAATTGTGGCAGGGCTTATTCAGGACGACTTCCGTTCTCAGGCGGTCCTCCGAAGACTTGCTTCAGCTTAAGACACAAGTATGTTATATGTTGGCCAAATGCCAGTTTACATTGGCGGCTTCCATCTCGTGTAATTTTATTCATCTATATTTTGCCGGTAGTGAATAATGGTATTGGCTTTGGCTAGTACTGTGGCGAGGGTTGCGGAATTAATGAATTGTGAATCATGCACAAATAACCAATCCATCCATACAATTAAGAAACCAGGAGCTGCCATCCATTCATGCTAACACACACACAATGCACCGGCCTCCCGTTCTGGAATTGACATTCATGCATATTACCTACACTTGGGTGCATGACCACCGGCTCCGACCAGGAACGTTATCCATCCATTTACTGATAACCTCGGGTTGCCGGGATCGGCCAGGACCTGTCACAATTCACGGTGACACACACAACTTTCCAGGAACGTTATTCATCCATACATCTACAGAATTCGGCAAGGATATGCCAAGTCACTGTTTCGTCAAGAACTGCTATCCAACGTGTTCTATTAGAATATGTCCGTATCGACATCCTAGGTGGATATAACCATGATCCTTTGGCTTGACAAAGGTCCCTGGGACCGTGCCACAGAGTGAGTCGCTATTGGTCGGTGTCGCTGAAGCCAGGAGTACCGAGAGTTCCGCTGCCGTGGTTAGCCGTCCAGTTGACTTGTCCTGTGGTGTTTTGCGGAGCCTAAATTTGTACTGAAAGAGTACTATCGTCCTGACCGTCCGCATCCATAGACGCATTACCAACAGTAGACACTTAGCCGAAGATGAAAGCTAGCCGCCGGATTTATCCACAGGAGAGTCAGTCTTGCCGAGATTGTGACCGCGACCAGGCCTGTCCGTCTCTTAGATGGAATTCTTGTAAATAATTGTATATATCTTTCTCTTCGTATATTAGACGTCTAATTAAAGGTAACTATAAAGGTACAGATAAGCCTAATTTGTAGACCAGGGAAGTTCTTTCCGGAATTGTATTTCACAGCGATCTGAATTTTACATACCTTGTGTTATTTATTGAAATATATGTTAAGAATATTGCATATGTTTGCTTTGGTTCTTCCTTTCCTACCTTCTCAATCCAGACAAATTGACAGGTTGAATCGAACTCCCTCGTTGGTCAAGACCAGTGCACGAGTGCGTTCTCGGAAGCCTGACAAGTCGTCTTTGTCGAGTTTCTTCAGGCCCACAGACGAT
The DNA here is from genome assembly GCA_036873755.1 of Hanleya hanleyi. Taxonomy (NCBI): domain Eukaryota; kingdom Metazoa; phylum Mollusca; class Polyplacophora; order Lepidopleurida; family Hanleyidae; genus Hanleya; species Hanleya hanleyi. The sequence continues at coordinate 31,102 of JAVTVY010013882.1, read as the reverse complement.
CCAGCGGGATCCAGCTATCAGCAACTCATAATATCAGCACATGACCTCGGTATACTCCCACGTTTCACTGCGAATGTCAAGTCTTGCTACAACCCTAGCTGGCCTGGTCATTTTGATGTGTCACCCTGATAGGTAACCTGCTTGGCAAAATACATTGATCTCTTCATTTAATCACTTGTTAATGCCTCCATACATCTCTTTTGTGTATTCTGGTGAATTGGGGTTTATCAGTATCCGATTCATGTGGCCCGCCCATCTGGCGATGCAGGTTCTTCGTCGCAGCCCTCTATAACAAAGCGACCAGTTTCATTACCCACACACCCCTCCTGCATGGGGGGGGGGGGTTTGGTTCAATTTTTTACAAACTAAATACACAAGTTACAAGGTGACCAATGCCATTTTGAATAACGATCGCTTAGTATTGTTTTATAAATAAGATATAGCGATATAAATCCAGCTTTCAGTACTCTTTCATTTTATAGCTGTGAAGCAATGTTCAATGAAAGTAAATGTGCAACCTCCTCCTGCCCCGCCATGAAATATAGAATTAATATTCTCTGCTTTTCAGTTTATCACCATGAAATTTTCAAGATGTGTCTGATGTCTGTATCAGGTATAAAGTGGCCTGATTGATGGTAAATGAACAAAGTAATGAGAATTTCGTTGCGATAAAAGGAGTAGATATGCAAAATTGTGAACCTTCTGAAGCGTTCATATGAATGGTATATCTGAGGTGCTGTGAGAGCAGTTATGCAAGTTGTTTTTTTTTATGGCTGTTGTGGATACAGTCCTGCAGATATATCAGAATCTAGACACTACATATGGTGGCCAATTTCAGAACTGCATTCATCATGATAGGCTGCTTTGATGACGTGGGTGATTTTTGAGGCGCTTTTTCTCTCAAACTATTCAATTTGATGCAGAATAGCTATTTCCTGCAAAATGAATTAGTTTCAACCTATTCCAAACAAGAAATACAAACAAATTAGTAGGCCGGCCAAGGACACGAAATGTAACTTTTGGTGGCATTGTTTGTTACAAATGGGTACCTATGCTAAATTAGTTCTTTGTGTGCTAGGGTTCAAGATGGGAGGGATACCACCCGGATTTTGGAAATTAAAGGTCATTTCGGGGTCACTTTTGAGGTTAAATAAGGTCAAAATTGGTAAGAGTCGTCTCTAACTTAATTTCCATTGTGATATTTATTACCAATAGCTATCCACTCTAAATTGGTTTCATGTACTAGATGACTAGCTCGTTAATTATTGGAAGTGAGGTCATTTTAGGGTCACTTTACTGGTCAAATGAGGTCAAAAACAAGGGAAAATTGTGTTTTATTTCATATATGTTGTGCTGTTTGTCACTTACTGTTGAATACAGTATGGTTCAAGGTAGGGTAGACGCCAAGACAACTTTGGCAATTTGAGGTCATTATCAGGTCATTTCGAGGTCAAATAACATCCAAAAATGGGCCTAAAAACAAATTAATACATTTTTGTGTGAAATTTCTTGTAAAAGAAATGGGTATCAAATCTGAAGTAGTTCTACGGTGTGAATTTTAAGATATCAGTGTAGGGTAATTCAGTATTTTTTGTTTGTGAATTTTAGCAACATCCATTTTCGTATAGACTGGACCTTCCCGATCAAGATAATTGTTCATCCGAAGCTTTTATTCCCGAGTTTGAATTAGTTTGAGTTAACACTTTCTGGCCTGGGTGATGGAGGTTTCGAAAATTCAGTGCCCTGTTGCGGTATCACCAGAATGATTAAATATCGAGAACAAAGACTTTCCGTAGTTTTGGAATATTATATTTGGCTAATTTTGTACCTATTTCTGTAATTCTAGTGATTAACCATCATGCGTTAATTCAAAATGGCGCTCATGTGGGTTCAACCATAAGTCGGCCTTTTCCAGGTTATTCGTATTATATATCCTTAGCCCATTGTGCCCCCCTAATTATTTTTCTTACCCCTTGAGCTAGGGGGCTGACACTTATCACACTATACTCTTGGGTGAAGCTAAAAAAAAATGTGAAAAAAATCCAAGATGGCCGCTTTGATGACGTCATTTTCAAAAACGGCATTTTTTGGTCGATTTTTTCGGTCAGATTTTCTGAAATTTTTATTCTTGCAATTTCTCCGCAAAAAACGCTTGATAAATTAGTAAATATTAATGTAATGTGAAATAAAGCAGAAAGCAGAAATTTTGAAGAAATATGACAAAAACATGACTTTTCTGGGACCCCACGTGGCCGCCATCTTGGATTTACCATCATGATCCTCTGCTAGGGGGTTATGCAAATAGGCTCAAAATGACCCCAATACAATAAACTATAAAGTCACGGAGTGTCAGCTCTCCATTGTTTGTCGCTCAGGAGATAGCACAGAAAGTTTGGTAGGGGGGCCATAATGGCCCCCCAGGCCAGGTAGGCTTAACACAAAGGAATCTTTGAATCAAAAAGGCGAACAGGTGGGGTAATCTGAAAATCACATTTTTTATGTTGCTCGCGTAGTTCAATGCATTATTCTTACCTCACTGCGCAAATTTATCAAAACCGATGGATCTCTATGCATAGACTAACATTTTATTCCCATTTTGCGTCTATTTACATATGCCAAAAATCAAGATTTGATGGTCAAATTCAAAATGGCGGCCATATGGGGTCATCAGAAAATCACACTTTTAGCCGTTGCCCGTATAGTTCAAGGCATTATTCTTTGCTCATTATGCAAACTTGTCAAAACCGAGGGATCTCGAAGCAAAGCCCAACATTCTATTCCAATTTTGAATCTATTCACAGAGTCCAAATATCAAGATTTGATGGCCAAATTCAAAATGGCGGCCATATGGGGTCATCTGAAAATTACACGTTTTCCTGTTGCTCGTGTAGTTCAAGGCATTATTCTTACCTCACTGAGCAAATTTATCAAAACCGAGGGATCTCTATACACAACCTGAGATATTATGCTCATTTGGAATCTATTTTCATATGCCAAAAGTCAAGATTTAATGGTCAAATTCAAAAAAAAGTGGCCATATGAGGTCATATTAAAATCACACTTTTGGTTGTTGCTCGTGTAGTTCAAGGCATTATTCTTAGCTGATTATGCAAATTGAGCAAAATATGATCTTTTTGAATCCACTTACGTATTCCTAAGATCAAGATTTGATGGTCAAATTCAAAATGGTTGTCATATGGGGCCATCTGAAAATCATTTTTTTTTGCTGCTCGTTTACTTCAAAGCCTTATTCTTTGTTCATTGTTCAAATTTATCAAAAGAGAGTGATTCTTAGCACAGCCCAAACACTTACGCCCATTTTGAACCTATTTGCATGTCTCCAAGATCAAAATACGATGTTTAAATTCAATATGGCAGCTGTGTGGGGTTATCTAAATCTCCTGCTTTTTCGTGTTGCTCGTGTATATCAAGGCATTATTCTTAGTTGATTGCGCAAATTTGTCAAAACCGAAGGGTCACAAATCATAGCCAGATACCTTTTGCCCATTTTGAATCTATTTGCTTTCCCGTCAGATTTAAAATGCTAGTTAAATTCAAAATGGTGAGCACAAGGAGTCATCCGGAAATTTTTCTTGTTTCATATTTCTGTTAAAATATTTTTATTCTAGGTATAAACTTGTTTAAATTGAGCGGAATAACGCCTTAGCTTATTACATTATGCCAATTTTTATTATGTTGGCATAATCGTCAGCTGAGAATACAATTACTACATTAAAAATGGTGACCATGTGGGTCCATCTGAGACTCATATTCTCATTTTGCTCTTATAATTCAAGGTATTGTTATTACATGGAGCTGAACGTAGCAATTTCTCAAAGCCAAGCCCCCTCACAAAACAGATAGATCTGACTATGTATGGGCTCTATTCGTACAATGATCAGCTAGAAAAATTATCATCGACAGACAATATAATGGTTACATAATGGTTATTATGCCTTCCTTAAACCCCACACTACAACTAATTCCGTCTGTCTACCCATTCGTAACAACTATTATGGTGGATATTAATTTATAGCCGATTTGTACCCATTTTTGACCTCATTTACCAAAAAGTTACCCTAAAATGATCTTAATTTGAATAATTAACGTGTTATCTATGACTACTTTAAACCTTATACTACATACTACTAATTCAGGTTGGATACTCATTCGTAACAATTAGTACTGTGCAGAATATTAATTTATAACCCATTTTCACCAATTTTTGAACCCATTTGACCCAAAATTGACCCTAAAATGACCTTAATTCTAATAATTAACGTGTTATCGATGACTACATCCAACCCTACACTACATTCATCTGATTCAACTTTAATACCCAATCGTAACGATTAGTACTGTGCATATGACCGATTTTCACAACTTTTTAAACTCATTTGACCCAAAAGTGACCCTAAAATGACCTTAATTCTTATAATAAACGTGTCATCTATGACTACCTCACACTCTACTCTACTTACAACTAAGTCAGCTTGGATACTCATTGGAACAAACAATGCGGTAGATGTTAATTTATAACCTGTTTTTGCCCATTTTTGACCTTATTTGACCCAAAGAATGACCCAAAATGACCTTAATTGACCAAACTCAGGGTGGTATCCCATCCTACCTTGATCTCTACCACTCTACCGCTTATATACATCTTGTCTTATGTGACATAACTTTTACACGTTTTTTGGGCAAATATAGTTTGCAAAATTGTACTAATAACAATATTTAAGTTATCCTGTTATAAATCCGTCTTGAAAACTTGCATCGCTTGTCTCTCTTGGTTTGTTGAACGTTATGACGTTATAGTGGTCCCCTTCATACAAGTTTTATTCAAATGTGACGTCATGCTACGTCGGATGAATGAACGAGGACCACTATAACGTCATGACGTTCCAAAAACAACGGGAGGCAAGCGATGACGTTTTCAAAAGTTCTGGCTCTCGGTGTAAGTTTTGACTTCTCATATACCCAAAATAAAACAATAACCCACAGAACTATTACCACAGATAATTGTAACAACTATAGAAGTTCTTGTTTTATGACATTTTAACAGAACATTGGAAAGCTTTTCAGTTCACCTTTAAACTGTTGCAGCAAACTACACATGTAGTGGTTGTACAATCCTCAGTGCTCCAGATGATTATTGTCAATTGAACTACTTTTTGAACTGTTGCAATAAACTACACATGTGGTGGTAGTACAATTCTCAGCGCTCCAGCAGACGTTGTTGTCTGCTCTCGTCTTCGCAACCATTCCTGGATACCTGCATATCATGGCACATGCACATCATAGCTAGGCACGGATGACCAAACAGAAAATAATACAGAAATAGCTGGCTCCATCTGGCTGGGGAATCTATCAGCTAAGTACTCTACTTGGTCTAACTGCAATAGTTTATTCCACTCTTGTCACTCAACGTTCACTTGCATGTGCCAACGTGTACGAAGTGGGTTATATATAAATGTTCATTCTTAAGTAGTAGTAGTATACAATCCACTAATCCCCAGCAACTAATTATTTCACTTATTTCAAGGAATAAAAAGTAAAGTTGTACCTATGGGGAGAATGTCTGGATTGACATAGAGTATATGTTTTGTATAACCAGAATACTTGGAAAGTATTGACGCTAACGATTCTCGATTAACATGGCCGTGAAGTCTGCATGTTTAGGTAAAAACACTGTTCCCTCTCGATCTATCAGAAACACCTTCCCCTCTCGATCTATACCAGAAGGACCTTCTCCTCTCTATCTACCATAACCGTATTTTATTCCACAGCTAAATATTGGAGCAGCGAATGTGTTCCATGAAGCTCATTCTGTACATGATCCGTTCTTTATATGTTCACAGAGAAAAACATTACGCGTTTTCACCGCAAAATAATTGATTCTGAACGAAAAAAAAACTACTTCCCAGCAATTACAGAATCAGTGAACTTTATTATTCCTACGAAGTAGGCTACCATTTGCAAATTGTTCGGTAATGAGTGAGTCCATCCGAATCGTTTCTTCGGCAAAATAATCATATCGAGCCCTACGTCGTAGGTCCTGTGCCATTTTAACTTTATGCCACTCGAGACATATAGCTCATATTCTATGTTTTTGGCATTTCAACTGCGCTTTCCAGAGGCCGAATGGTAGTTGACGTACGACGGACCTACATAAGTTCCCGTTAGAAAAACAATCCGTGAGTTCCAAGTTATTTCAAAGGCCTTCTGGCTTACAGCTGGGCTTTATCCGGTAAACTTATCTGAGAGAATGTGATATCTGATGATAAAAAAATGAAGAAATATATGATGCTTATCCAATTATTATATGCAAGCTGAGTTTGCTTACAGGATATGGCCACAGGCTTCTAAATAAAAGTCCCGATCCGTTATTAAGCTACACGTCATCTCTGCCAAAGATCAGAATTTTCCCGATTTTTTCCGCCTTCGTTGCAACGATTAATAGAAAGCCGTTTGTATCACTGGCAAGTATGGTATTTGATCTATTCAGCCGCAAATTTTATTTTGATTCACTGCTCGATAACATGCTTCGCCGAGGGACTATTTGCGGGACCTGCGCACTGCTTTCACTGCAGGCAGCGAAAACAGCGAAATGAGGACCTCATGTGTAGAGGCGCGCACAGCTTGAAATTTTGAAGAATAATGTTTGACAAGAAGTTTGTCACCTTGTAGCGCTTGAAATAAACTACTTCCTGTCGAAATATGTAAGTCTAAACTTAATTAGGGAAACAGGGGGGTACAATTTTGTTAATACTGCCGAACGTGTAAATTATATAGGAGTCTGATGCCATATCTACAGGGGTATGAAAGCGTTCGGTGTCCTGTTATTTTCGTTTAGTTTGACCTAACGAAACGCGAATGGAACTAAATGTAAACGCGTTCCAAACGATTATAGGAAACGAAACGCTTTCAATATCGCGTAATTTTTCGTTTATCGAACGCGTTTCCCTCGTCAAACGCGTTTGCTCTGATCGAAACGCCTTTTATAAACGCGTTTCGAACGCGTTTCTCTTTTCGTTCAACTCAAACCAGGCCAAGAAGCCCTCGTGTCGGGGCTTTCCCCAGCCGCTATTATTAATCCCTGTGCTATAAAATAAATATATGTGGCGTATCCTTTAATATACAGCGGTAAAAACGTTCTGTGCCCGGTAATTTTCTTTTTGTGTAGTTTACGCCGTAAACTAATGAAACTAATGAACACAAACGAATTTACCAGTATTTCTAAACGCTAGCTAAGGGAACGCTTTCTTAACTTAGCGATTTGATGGAAATATTCGATATCCTTTCGTTTATATATTGCACTGAGCTTAAATCGTTTCGTTCACCAAGGGAAACAATATTTGTCTGCTCGTACCAAGCGAAACGATTTGTCAGGCGTGTGATACCGAGCCGGAAAAAAACGTTTCGTTTGACCTTGACTCTATGCAGCTTTTGATGAGCACTCAGTCGCCGAACTATTATACAAATGAAAATAAAAAACAAATAAACAGACCAAATAGTATTTTCGTCCGACGAAGCAACCGTGGTGTGGACAGTAATGTTTATTTAACAACATTTTTCAGACGCGTTTCCAAAACGCGTTTCAAACGCGTTCGTGAAAAGAGTTTCAAACGAAACGAAAGATAAATGAACATACCGATGATCAAACGCGTTTGCGGGGTATAAACGTGTTCTGTGAGAAGCAAACGAAACGAATACAAAACGCGTTTAGAACGCTATTGAAACGCGTTCCGAACGCTAATAGAACGAAATTATACGTAAAAACACCGGACACCGAACGTATACATATCTAAAAAAATATCCGAATATGTTGGTTCCTAGATCATGGAAGGCGCGAAACGACGACACTGACAACGCGAGGTGACGCTAAGGTTAGGAATAGGGCAGTGCTTTGACAGTCATAATTTTACAGCAATCAGAAAATAGGCCAGATAGAGTCGTTAAAAATACTTCAAAATCAAACAACTTCGAAAAATTTATAGCCTGAAAGTTGGATAGGCATCTGCAAACTAAATATATCGCCGATTGAAAGCTACAAATCAGGCATTCGCAATGTAAATGCAATTGTCTTTGCCACACCCATGCGTGACACCACATGGTTGATGACCTCGTCCCCACTCTTATGGCTAAAAACTCCTATTTCGGACCGTCAAGTTTGGGTGGGTCGAACATCTCATAGTATCTTCGGGTATTCTTGAAAGTATTCAGGGGGTATAATACACTATCGGAGTAGAGCTATACGAGAGGTAAATATTTTCTTGACTATTGTTCGTTTGTTCTTCACTGCAGGTTTGTAACGACTGTATGATTCGACCAGACTGCTCATTTGTTATTATTGTATTCTCCTCCTGTTCCTCAGTAACCCGCGGATACGATTCGCGTTTGGTTCATCCCACATTCCAGATTTGGTGTTGTCCTCTTCAACCGCTGTGAGCCTTAGACTTGTGGCTGTTTAAATCCTATCAGACCGTATTCCCCTTCCAAACACCTTTGTTCTCGCCCTTTGTATAGGGAGCAGCATTTGTTTTGACTAATGCAATTTCCTCCGCAAACAATCCACAATACAACAGGAAATAATAAATCGATGTGTAACAAAATAATTTTGGACAATTCTATGAAAAAGGCAAAAATATGGAAAATGAATGCAATCATTCATTCATTATTCATTCACAGTCGCCTTTTCAAATTCATACAAGATCCTCTGCTAGAAGGGGTATGCAAGTAGACTCAACATGTTTCCATTGCCACATTTCTCATTCTCGGTTATTTGTCGTCCCACAGGTGAGAAAGAAACTTTGGTAGGGACGACAGTAGTAGGCTCTACGGATTTAAAGTTAACTCCCCCCCGGATGTAACTATGACGTCACAACTTCCGATGGTGGCGCCATCTGTACACTTTGGATGCAGGGGAGGATTTGAATTAGCCGCCATCTTGAATTTTTGAGGCGGTGTGGGCGGCCATCTTGAATTTTGTGGAAAAGGAAATGTATTCCTCCGCGGTGATGCGGTCCTGGCGGTGATGCGGTCGCGGGAAAAAGCTTCCGCGGAGAAAAAGTAGTCCCTAGACTGGAAATACGCTGTGGACGATGGGGCCGAGTGAAGCTCTTTTCAGTCATGTCATGGGTATTTTCACAGAATAAATAAATAAATAAATAAATAAATAAATAAATAAATAAATAAATAAATAAATAAATAAATAAATTAATTAATTTTAATAAATAAATAAATTAATAAATAAATTAATTTTAATAAATAACTTAATTTTAATTAATTAATAAACACTTTACAACGAAAGGGTCCTAGTGGGACTCGAACCCGGGTCTCCTCGATCTAGAGGCAGACACGTTATCCATTATGCCACGAGCTATAGCCTACAAGCCAAAGTTGAAAATGGTCTATATATGACTACGACCCATACTGGCGCACTGGCCAATGTTGAACCTAATAGGAAACTTACTTCTAGACATTTGCGGTAGGGTTGTGGGGTCTCGTTTTCTTAGTCTCATCATTTAGAACACGATAGGAAGTGTCCCGGGGCGAATCGGTGAAATTTTTGAAAAAATACGATATAGCCCCATATAGTCCCATACTGGGGGTATAGGATCAATGTTTGCCCCCTGGGAAACGCACTTCTATACATTTACGGTAGGGTTGTGGGGTCTCGTTTTTCACGTCTCGACATTTAGAACATGATAGGAAGGGTCGCGGAGCGAATCGGTGAAATTTTTGAAAAAAGTCACCGAGGTCTGTATATAGGCCTAGGCTATAGGCTGGCTATGGGGGTATAGGACCATCCTGGAAAACCTACTTCTATACCTTTGCGGTAGGGTTGTTTGGATTTGTTTTTCACGTCTCGTCATTTAGAACACGATAGGAAGTGTCCCGGAGCAAAACGGTGAAATTTTTCAAAAAAGTCACCGAGGCCTGGGTAGGCCCATAGGCCTATACTGCATGGCTATGGGTCTATAGGGCCATACGGGGTGGACATGTTGGAGTCTAGGTGAGTCCCTGGTGGTCCAATGGGGTCGAGTGAGGTCTTATTTTGAAGCTCTCGTGGAGGAGCACTTGACTACACTAATTGTTCCTCCGTGTTCAATAGTCTGCCCATGCGCAGACTGGCCCGTAGTATAGAAAGTATGCATTTTGGGGGTATGTGGGTGTGTGTTTGGGTTAGAGATGGGCTATTCACGGTTCGAATGGGTCGTGTGCGGTATCCATGTGAAGCCTAGGTGAGGGAGCCTCTGATGGCGTGGATGTGGGGTTGAAATATCGTCATTCTGCGCATGCGCAGTCTGGATCGCGGGACAAAAGGTCACATCCAGGTCAAACGGTCCAATGTCCAATGAGACAATGTTGCGGCATCGATATAGTCAGAGCTTGAGCACAAAAAGGGGATTCTAGATTAACCTGGGAAAGATGGGCAGTTCCATTTGGACCAATCAGCGGTCGAGAAAAAGAGCCAATCAGCGGTCGAGAAAAAGAACCAATCAGCGGTCGAACAATCAGCCAATCGAATTGGGGTACTCACGGTGTGCTCTCGCTGACGTCCGCGCCTACATCTGGGTTCTTGTACACCCGGGTAATGTTTTCTGGACATGGATGGGTTACCTTGGCTCCATTCTAGGCCACTGATTGGCTAATACGGTGTTCAAAGTCAGTTTCATGCATTATGCTCATAGAACTTATAGCAACGTCCGCCAACGCCAAGCTTAACGCTTCAACGCCCTGGTGAAATAGCTCAGAAGTTCTGATTTTCTAGATATTCCATGGAATTGTCACTAATTCTTCGAAATGCAGTGACGCCCGTCGACGCCCGTCGTTACGCCTTAACGCACTAACATAACGCCTTGACGTCATGATATAGACCGGAGAGAGAACAACAACAACAACAACAACAACAACAACAACGATGACACATGAGAGAACAACAACAACAAGAAGTTTTTTCATATAATTTATTTTCCCCAATGTTACAGCATACCCACGCTGGGGGAGCCGCGTTGGGTATGTTTACAACTCAAAAAGACTCTTGCCCAATCAGAGGCCACCATTTGCATCTGTCGTATTCGTTCCTGTCTGTTAGATGTATTCTTGTCCAATCAGAAGTCGCCATTTCAGCAAGTTCCATCTTCGACCATGTTCGCTCTGAACCGTTTATTCTAATCATCGTCGGACAGGCCTGTATATTCTTCGGGCAGCATGTCCTGAAACAGTTGTTTGCGCATTCTGATCACATTTTCCAGGGCCTCGGTGGGTGGTAGCCCCATAGCCTCTTCCAAGTGACGCTTGGTCTTCATGATGGACCTGTGCGTGGGATCGCCTTTCATTTCAAGCGGTAGTAAGGTATACTGTTCATAGATCGCAATGGCTGTTTTCCTGATGCGGGGGCGCATTTGGGTGTACGTCTGTTGTAAATTATCCTCTCCGGCGTCCTCAATCGCTGCAGCGTAAGTATTGATAGCTGCTGTCACAATACGATACCCAGAAGGTAGGTTCTGCCTCACTTTCCACGGACGTATGCTGACTATCTGAGGTCAAGCTCCCCGCATCACTAGATAGACTCTCGGCAATCTCTGTTTCGGTATCAGTCGGTACACTCTCAGCAGTCTCTGTATCAGCGTCCGCCTCAACGGACTCCTCAGAGTCTTCAATCCCATGTATAGTTTTCTGGTGTCGCATCATATCGTAATGTCTGGTGAACGTGCGTTCGCTCTCAGAGCAAGTATAAGTCATGTTGACGGTTGAACGTCGACTGTGCGTGTTTTTGGAAATACGCTCGCTTTTATAGACAGTAACGCCCGTCAACGCTTAGCTTAACGCTTCAACGCCCTGGTGAATTAGCTCAGAAGCTCTGATTTCCATGGAATTGACACCAATTCATGAAAATGCAGAGACGCCCGTCAACGCCCGTCGCTACGCCTTAACGCCCGTCTCAACGCCTTAACGCCCGTCTCAACGCATTAACGCCCGTCTCCACGACTTAACACACTTTCTTAACGCTTTAACGTCGTTTATTGATGCGTTCAAACAAATGTTGCTTTTGTGCTATTGCTCTGACATACGCCGCCGGGGTCAAAGGCCAGTTCCGGTCACCTTTAGCGACGTACACCAATCAGAAGCGAGTATTTCAAATCCGTCACAGAGCTCTCGTCCAATCAGAAGCGAGTATTTTGACCCGGTGCATTATGGGACATATCCAAGATGGCGGTTCCAAAATGGCGGATCCAACATGGCGGCTCCAAAATGGCGGCGTGTGTCAGAGCAATAGCACAAAAGCAACATTTGTTTGAACGCATCATTAAACGACGTTAAAGCGTTAAGAAAGTGTGTTAAGGCGTTGAGACGGGCGTTAAGGCGTTGAGACGGGCGTTAAGGTGTTGAGACGGGCGGTTAAGGCGTAACGACAGGAGTTGACGGGCGTCGCTGCATTTCCATGAATTGGTGTCAATTCCATGGAAATCAGAGCTTCTGAGCTAATTCACCAGGGCGTTGAAGCGTTAAGCTAAGCGTTGACGGGCGTTACTGTCTATAAAAGCGAGCGTATTTCCAAAAACACACACAGTCGACGTTCAACCGTCAACATGACTTATACTTGCTCGGAGTGCGAACGCACGTTCACCAGACATTACGATATGATGTGACACCAGAAAACTATAAATGGGATTGAAGACTCTGAGGAGTCCGCTGAGGCGGATGCTGATACAGAGACTGCTGAGAGTGTACCGACTGATACCGAAACAGAGATTGCCGAGAGTCTATCTAGTGATGCGGGGAGCTTGACCTCAGATAGTCAGCATACGTCCGTGGAAAGTGAGCCAGAACCTACCTTCTGGGATCGTATTGTGACAGCAGCCATCAATACTTACGCCGCAGCGATTGAGGACGCCGGAAAGGATAATTTACAACAGACGTATACCCAAATGCGCCCCCGCATCAGGAAAACAGCCATGGCGATCTATGAACAGTATACCTTACAACCGCTTGAAATGAAAGGCGATCCCACGCACAGGTCCATCATGAAGACCAAGCGTCACTTGGAAGAGGCTATGGGGCTACCACCCACCGAGGCCCTGGAAAATGCGATCAGAATGCGCAAACAACTGTTTGAGGACATGCTGCCCGAAGAATATCCAGGCCTGTCCGACGATGATTAGAATAAACGGTTCAGAGCGAACATGGTCGAAGATGGAACTTGCTGAAATGGCGATTTATGATTGGACAAGAATACATCTAACGGACAGGAACGAATATGACAGATGCAAATGGTGGCCTCTGATTGGGCACGAGTCTTTTTGAGTTGTAAACATACCCTACGCGGCTCCCCCAGAGTGGGTATGCTGTAACATTGGGGAAAATAAACTATATGAAAAAAACTTCTTGTTGTTGTTGTTCTCTCATGTGCCATCGTTGTTGTTGTTGTTCTCTCTCCGGTCTATATCATGGCGTCAAGGCGTTATGTTAGTGCGTAACACACACCCACATACCCCCCAAAATGCCTACTTTCTATACTACGGGCCAGTCTGCGCATGCGCAGACTATTGAACACGGACGAACCATTAGTGTAGTCATGTGCTCCTCCACGAGAGCTTCAAAATAAGACCTCACTCGACCCCATTGGACCACCAGGGTCTCACCTAGACTCCAACATGTCCACCCCGTGTGGCCCTATACACCCATAGCTATGCAGTATAGGCCTATGGGCCTACCCAGGCCTCGGTGACTTTTTTCAAAACTTTCACCGTTTTGCTCCGGGACACTTCCTATCGTGTTCTAAATAACGAGACATGAAAAACAAATCCAAACAACCCTACCGGAAATGTATAGAAGTAGGTTTTCCAGGATGGTCCTATACCCTCATAGCCAGCCTATAGCTTAGGCCTATATACAGACCTCGGTGACTTTTTTCAAAAATTTCACCGATTCGCTCCGCGACCCTTCCTATCATGTTCTAAATGTCGAGACGTGAAAAACGAGACCCCACAACCCTACCGCAAATGTATAGAAGTGCGTTTCTCAGGGGACAAACATTGATCCTATACCCCCAGTATGGGACTATATGGGGCTATATCGTACTTTTTCAAAAATTTCACCGATTCGCTCCGGGACACTTCCTATCGTGTTCTAAATGACGAGACTAAGAACACGAGACCCCACAACCCTACCGCAAATGTATAGAAGTAAGTTTCCCAGGGGGACAAACATTGCAGTATGGGACTATATGGGGCTATATCGCACTTTTTCAAAAATTTCACCGATTCGCTCCGGGACACTTCCTATAGTGTTCTAAATGACGAGACTAAGAAAACGAGACCCCACAACCCTACCGCAAATATCTAGAAGTAAGTTTCCTATTAGGTTCAACATTGGCCAGTGCGCCAGTATGGGTCGTAGACATATATAGACCATTTTCAACTTTGACTTGTAGGCTATAGCTCGTGGCGTAATGGATAACGTGTCTGCCTCTAGATGGAGGAGACCCGGGTTCGAGTCCCACTAGGACCCTTTCGTTGTAAAGTGTTTATTAATTAATTAAAATTAATTAATTAATTTATTTAGTTATTTATTAAAATTTATTTATTTATTTATTTATTTATTTATTTATTTAAATTAATTAATTAATTAATTAATTAATTATTTATTTATTTATTCTGTGAAAATACCCATGACATGACTGAAAAGAACTTCACTCGGCCCCATCGGACCATGCAGCGTATTTCCAGTCTAGGGACTACTTTTTCTCCGCGGAAGCTTTTTCCCGCGACCGCATCACCGCCAGGACCGCATCACCGCGGAGGAATACATCCCCTTTTCTACAAAATTCAAGATGTCCCCCCACACCGCCTCAAAAATTCAAGATGGCGGCTAATTAAAATCCTCCCCTGCATCCAAAGTGTACAGATGGCGCCACCATCGGAAGTTGTGACGTCATAGTTACATCATAATTGCACCATGAAAGTAGAGTATGAGTATGTACAATTACCGCTCGTGTTGAAAAAGTCATCATTGTAGTTTCTAAGAGGGTCCATCAGTACAAAACACCAATGTAATAAAGAACCAGAGGAAATATGTATGCGTTATATTTTCTGCAACAGCTCATACAGGCATGTTGGCAGGGTATAGATGTCCTGACCGGTCCTCAATCGAGCCGACACATCCACAATGTCGAAGTTGTACACAGCTACTGCAGGAGTTAGTGGCTCTGAAAGGTCAAGTTCGTCGAAGGTGTGGATAACACGGTCATGTGTACAGTCCAGTATGGTGAGAGTTCGGTGGACACAGTCCAGGTAAAATCCTTGACGAACTGTTCCACGTTGGGCGATGCCATCCAGATGTACGGGAAGTTTACGGACAACATTATTGTCATGGTAACACACAAAGCTGCATGGAAACTCCTGTTGCACCGTTACACCCCAAGAATGGCTATCTTTGCCAGGATAGAGGGACAGTGGTTTACTTTGATTCAGTACACCTGCCGCATACACCAACGCACTTTGTTCCTGCTCCACCTTCACATTGTAGGTGACATCTACCTCCCAGTAGATCCTCCCGTCTTGATATGACTGGTCAGTCAGAGCCCCAAAGAGACCTAGCTTCCCTTCCTCTGCAGTGTGATGTCGTATGTTCACAAGAAGTTTACCATTATCCTGCACTAAAACACCGTCCGTCAGCTCTTTCTCCATGGAGAATACTGGACCTGAAAGTGTTCAAATAGTACCTGGTACCGATTTGATTCGATTTGATGCATATTAAACTCAGCAGGATAGGAATACAGCTTTGACAATATAGAAATATATAGGAAATATAGGATATAAGAAATATAGGAAACACCTTACTTTCATGTCACTGATTATCACCAATATTTGGACTCATCTTTCATCAAACATTTAAATGATGTCAGCAGAGGTTTCTGTTTGACTGTATACACCAGTATAGAATAGGAGCTACCTTGGTCATGGTCCCAATGCCAACAGTTGTTGTGCATTTCTTCAGTGAGTTGATTTATTTTTCATTAATATTCTTGTATTTGAAGATGGAGACAGTGTGCCGGAATTGAATGGGAAAATTATTTTGAATGTTAGATGAACAGGGGCGATAACATTCATAAAACTTTAGCTAAGCATGTATTCATCCCTCAGACATGTCAGAACCATGGTTACTTTTGCTGATCTTTGTAATAAACACATACAAACTTTTATCTTTAAAGATGAACAATATATATATTTAAATATTTTGTTTCACATTCTGCTTCATACATTCAATATCAGAAGTATTTACCTCATAGGTGAAACTGGGAAAAGCATTGAAAATATTAATCCATTTCGGCTTCAAACATGGCCGCCATCTGGCAGAATCTGGTCACAATTTCAGACACCTTTAACTCTTCCATAAATTCAGGGATGCCAAGTTACATGCCCTATTATATCATATCGCACATAATTAATGGAGTACTTAATTGTGCTTTTATTCGTTGATATATAAACATTTTATTTAAAAATCATCAGAGATACAACACATATCACGAATCGTTAAATTCTTGTTATGTGCTTTAGAATAGGTTGACCGGAAGACTATACTGTGAAGTCATGTGGCTCTGTCAGTATGTCGGCACCTCTTCCCACTTCCCTTATATGTGTTGTAATTCCACACTTTCATACCTAGAGTGGCCTCTCATTTGATATTTGTGCAGGCCTTCACGAATCTACCAGCCATCAAAATATTATAGACGATTCTACAACCTTTTCGTTCATTTATCAGTGGAAAGATATTTAGAGGAATAAATGGTAATTGTATCTTGACAAGTCGAAAATATTTAAATTACGTGCGGTTGCTTTATTGTCGTAATAACAGAATAGATTTCCACATAGTTGCTTTTTGTTGGGGAGTAAATTTCATTGAAAGTATTATAGCTGGAAATTTGTCGTCCTGTATCAGATCATTATTACACATTTGATGTCGCAGTTGACGAATTTTTATATGCCCGTCGATATACGACATTGTATATTGTGATCACGACTTCGGGTGAAAACTGTTATATATGTTTATTTTTTATTTATTTATTTATTATTATTTATTTTATTTTTATAATTTTTTAATTTTTCCAAAAGTTATATATGTTTATGCTATAAGTGCCAAGATGTGGATTGAGATGGCGAAGAAGAATGCAATTGGTTTTAAATCTTCGATCAATATAAATTGTACTGATCCCATATATTTCTGTATTGGATCACTGACAAACTGTGTAACTAATAGTATTGGGAGCATATGAATAATAATACAAATGTCATGTCAGGCGTTTTAAGACCCGAGGCCAAATAACATTTCGCTTATCCCTCTTCACTCTTAAAACCTCCTTACTTCTAAAATAGCTGAGATATGCTTCATATCCCCATTCAGATTTGAAGGGTTGGTGAAGCGAGTGTTATTGTTGTTCTTACCGAGTATTTTGGAAAATGCTGAAAAGAGTATGCCTGAAGATTCTGCACTTGAATCTGAGCTATACTGAGATAGTGTCATCCCAAAATAACGAAAATACTGTTATATGATCATTTATTAAATGACAACAACAAAATAAAAATCTTCTTTTGTATTCAGCTATGTGGGTTTCGTCAATAGGACCATCACAGTGGTACTCTATGTACGCTTTCAAGACTACCGATCTGCTACATCCTATTTTTGTGGAAGGTGACCGAGTGACTCAGATCGCCGACATACATGTATAGTGCTGGCGATTAGGTGCCTCACTTAGGGGGTCACTGGTTCGAATCCTGCACTAGAATCTGTGCTATACTAAGATAGAGTAATCTCAAAATAACGAAAATTTGGTTATACGAAAACTTTCTTAAGGACAAAAAAAAGAAGAAAAAATCTTCCTGAAGATAACGACATTGCATGTTCAGCGTAATTAGTTCCTGTAAATGTGAAATACTGAGAGTCCATGCATGAAACACATCAACAAAGTGAGAAATTTATCATTATGTGGTGTCACTTTCGATCTATCTGAGAATAATTCAAACTTTTCCCAATACATAAGTAACAACAGGCTAACATGCTATTGATCTATAACCTTAATGGTGAACCATCTTGTGTCGATCATACACTATGGAGACACATAACTCACAGCGAATTGGCTGAAGAACCAATCTGTATTCCACAGACTTGTCCCCTTTCTTGTAGACCAGACAAACCAGGTCATTGGAAGGTTTATTGTTTATCAGATCTTCTATTTTCTGTTTACTGTTCCTGAATATTTGCAGGATTTCCTCCGTCGAGTTGGAGACTTTAGCCATTCTAAAATATGGATGAACAACATGTGTGATGTTTAGTCTCCAATATAACGGATTCTATTTGTAGCCATCAAAAAGGGGAAACTAAAAGGCCAATAAAAATTGAAGAATGTCAAAATATTCCCACAGGTTGCGCAGATATCTCTATCTAAACTTTATGGGTTTAAAACAAATTTCCGATATTTTCATATTCATCTATTTAAGTGTCTCAAATGCAATACCTGGTTTCGTATGATAACAATATATTTTGAAACTTGAGAGTCCCGAAAATGACAACGAATTATACAAGTAAACACACTGTTAATAGAGTGCAAATACATCAAATAAATAACAGAGAAAGGGAGCTGTGGTATGTCATGTATGTTTGGTTTATCTAATTATCTTTAGATCACTTAGTAGCATCTTCAAAAGCTTATATGCACCCAAATGTTCATATTAATTAGTATAGTATATGTCGCTAATTGAAGAATAACAATTAGCATATGAATGGCATACCTCTTGATTGTTGTTTCAGATTCCTGTGGAGAAAAAGAAATTTAAATTTAACACGTATATATGTCAAAAAATGTATATCTACAAGTGGAGCTGGAATAATAGGAGAGGAATAACTCAATGAACGTATAACTCTTGGCGGCTGTAAATTAAAAGCTATCGTCCATCGAGGGATATTGCATTAACATAAATGGGTCAAGTTTCACAAGATATCCCTCGAAGGAGAAGTAGATTAAGATCAAGGTCCTGGCGAATAACCAAATACGTATGTGATGTGAATTAAACAATGGTAAATTTAACCAATCAAGATATGCTGAACTTTCTTCCAATTGTAAAATTTGACCTTGGAAAAATATACAGATCGCTTAAACGAGCTTCTGATCTATTACTCGAAAATTGAAAAGATTTAGTTTTACCAGCAAGTACTGGATGTTGATTTTCTGTCTTTCGATGCATTCCGTTGATTCCATACATGCCATCAAGTCATTGAGTTGTGCCGTCAGTCGCGTCTTCTCAACTTGCGTCTTTCCGAGTACAACTCTCCGATTATTCCTGAGCACCTCATAACGCTCGGACTTCCAGTTATCCAGAGCGTTAAGGATATCTTCATATTGGGAGTCAATTTCAACAGATGTATCATCAAAGCAGTTCTGAAATATATAGACAATACCTGTTTGTGAGATAGAACATTTTATTATAGATCTATTGTAGTGTAGTCCTCAGGTAAATGTGTCTGACAACCCTGAAATCAGTCACAGCGTACAGCATGTCTACAAATCATTCGTTTATCGAAAATGCAAAACATACATACATGTATGTCCCCTAATGGAGACGAGAATGGAGGCGATGGTGTCACCGAGACGCGACATTGTTCGGCAGTATCTCGTATTATTAAGCATTTCATTAGTAAGAAAACATTTCTCACCTCACATATGTTTAATGTGATGGGAAGTCACAATTGTTAACAAAACTATTAGTTCAATGATTTTCAGGTCAACGAAAATGTCAAACCAAAATTGCACAGTTTAGGGGTGCCACATATTGTTACAATTTTGAACATATCGTGATTTCTTGTACCTGGCTGAGAATGACCCGATATAATAAGTCACACGCAAGTCGAAACGTTTCTATTCTTTTTGTTCGTGATCTGCATTCATGGTATTTATGACAAAAATTTAGCAGGGGAGGGTAGGATTGAATCAAGAAACAGTCCTCGTGAACATCAATTATATATTTAGTAGGTTACGCTTCATTAGAAAAATCTTTGTAGAAGAGCCAAACTTGGCTTCAATATACGCCCGCACAAGTAATCTTCTCTTCTTATGTATTCTCTAATGGCTTCAATATACGCCCGCATAAGTAATCTTCTCTACTTATGTATTCTCTATTGGCTTCAATATACGCCCGCACAAGTAATCTTCTCTTCTTATGTATTCTCTATTGGCTTCAATATACGCCCGCACAAGTAATCTTCTCTTCTTATGTATTCTCTATTGGCTTCAATATACGCCCGCATAAGTAATCTTGTCTTCTTATGTATTTTCTATTGGCTTCAATATACGCCCGCACAAGTAATACTCTCTTCTTATGAATTCTCTATTGGCTTCAATATACGCCCGCATAAGTAATCTTGTCTTCTTATGTAGGGTGAGTGAGTGAATAGGGTTTAACGTCGCTTTCAACATTTTTTCAGCTATATCACGACGGGCCTCAATATACGCCCGCACAAGTAATCTTCTCTTCTTATGTATTCTCTATTGGCTTCAATATACGCCCGCACAAGTAATCTTCTCTTCTTATGTATTCTCTATTGGCTTCAATATACGCCCGCATAAGTAATCTTGTCTTCTTATGTATTTTCTATTGGCTTCAATATACGCCCGCACAAGTAATACTCTCTTCTTATGTATTCTCTAATGGCTTCAATATACGCCCGCATAAGTAATCTTCTCTACTTATGTATTCTCTATTGGCTTCAATATACGCCCGCACAAGTAATCTTCTCTTCTTATGTATTCTCTATTGGCTTCAATATACGCCCGCACAAGTAATCTTCTCTTCTTATGTATTCTCTATTGGCTTCAATATACGCCCGCATAAGTAATCTTGTCTTCTTATGTATTTTCTATTGGCTTCAATATACGCCCGCACAAGTAATCTTCTCTTCTTATGTATTCTCTATTGGCTTCAATATACGCCCGCACAAGTAATCTTCTCTTCTTATGTATTCTCTATTGGCTTCAATATACGCCCGCACAAGTAATCTTGTCTTCTTATGTATTCTCTATTGGTTTCAATATACACCCGCACAAGTAATCTTGTCTTCTTATGTATTCTCTATTGGCTTCAATATACGCCCGCACAATACTCTCTTATGTATTTTCTATTGGCTTCAATATACGATCGCACAAGTAATCTTGCCTTCTTATGTATTCTCTATTGCCTTCAATATACGCCCGCACAAGTAATACTCTCTTCTTATGTATTCTCTATTGGCTTCAATATACGCCCGCACAAGTAATCTTCTCTTATGTATTCTCTATTGGCTTCAATATACGACCGCACAAGTAATCTTCTCTTCTTATGTATTCTCTATTGGCTTCAATATACGCCCGCACAAGTAATCTTCTCTTCTTATGTATTCTCTATTGGCTTCAATATACGCCCGCACAAGTAATCTTCCCTTCTTATGTATTCTCTATTGGCTTCAATATACGCCCGAACAAGTAATCTTGTCTTCTTATGTATTCTCTATTGGCTTCAATATACGCCCGCGCAAGTAATCTTGTCTTCTTATGTATTCTCTATTGGCTTCAATATACGCCCGCACAAGTAATACTCTCTTCTTATGTATTCTCTATTGGCTTCAATATACGCCCGCACAAGTAATCTTCTCTTCTTATGTATTCTCTATTGGCTTTAATATACGCCCGCACAAGTAATCTTCTCTTCTTATGCATTCTCTATTGGCTTCAATATACGCCCGCACAAGTAATCTTGTCTTCTTATGTATTCTCTATTGGCTTCAATATACGCCCGCACAAGTAATACTCTCTTCTTATGTATTCTCTATTGGCTTCAATATACGCCCGCACAAGTAATCTTGCCTTCTTATGTATTCTCTATTGCCTTCAATATACGCCCGCACAAGTAATACTGTCTTCTTATGTATTCTCTATTGGCTTCAATATACGCCCGCACAAGTAATCTTCTCTTCTTATGTATTCTCTATTGGCTTCAATATACGGCCGCACAAGTAATCTTCTCTTCTTATGTATTCTCTATTGGCTTCAATATACGCCCGCACAAGTAATCTTGTCTTCTTATGTATTCTCTATTGGCTTCAATATACGCCCGCACAAGTAATCTTGTCTTCTTATGTATTCTCTATTGGCTTCAATATACGCCCGCAAAAGTAATCTTCTCTTCTTATGTATTCTCTATTGGCTTCAATATACGCCCGCACAAGTAATCTTCTCTTCTTATGTATTCTCTATTGGCTTCAATATACGCCCGCACAAGTAATCTTCTCTTCTTATGTATTCTCTATTGGCTTCAATATACGCCCGCACAAGTAATCTTGTCTTCTTATGTATTCTCTATTGGCTCCAATATACGCCCGCACAAGTAATCTTGTCTTCTTATGTATTCTCTATTGGTTTCAATATACGCCAGCACAAGTAATACTCTCTTCTTATGTATTCTCTATTGGCTTCAATATACGCCCGCACAAGTAATCTTGCCTTCTTATGTATTCTCTATTGGCTTCAATATACGCCCGCACAAGTAATCTTGTCTTCTTATGTATTCTCTATTGGCTTCAATATACGCCCGCACAAGTAATCTTCTCTTCTTATGTATTCTCTATTGGCTTCAATATACGCCCGCACAAGTAATCTTCTCTGCTTATGTATTCTCTATTGGCTTAAATATACGCCCGCACAAGTAATCTTCTCTTCTTATGTATTCTCTATTGGCTTCAATATACGCCCGCACAAGTAATCTTCTCTGCTTATGTATTCTCTATTGGCTTCAATATACGACCGCACAAGTAATCTTCTCTTCTTATGTATTCTCTATTGGCTTCAATATACGCCCGCACAAGTAATCTTCTCTGCTTATGTATTCTCTATTGGCTTAAATATACGCCCGCACAAGTAATCTTCTCTTCTTATGTATTCTCTATTGGCTTCAATATACGCCCGCACAAGTAATCTTCTCTTCTTATGTATTCTCTATTGGCTTCAATATACGCCCGCACAAGTAATCTTGTCTTCTTATGTATTCTCTATTGGTTTCAATATACACCCGCACAAGTAATCTTGTCTTCTTATGTATTCTCTATTGGCTTCAATATACGCCCGCACAATACTCTCTTATGTATTTTCTATTGGCTTCAATATACGATCGCACAAGTAATCTTGCCTTCTTATGTATTCTCTATTGCCTTCAATATACGCCCGCACAAGTAATACTCTCTTCTTATGTATTCTCTATTGGCTTCAATATACGCCCGCACAAGTAATCTTCTCTTATGTATTCTCTATTGGCTTCAATATACGACCGCACAAGTAATCTTCTCTTCTTATGTATTCTCTATTGGCTTCAATATACGCCCGCACAAGTAATCTTCTCTTCTTATGTATTCTCTATTGGCTTCAATATACGCCCGCACAAGTAATCTTCCCTTCTTATGTATTCTCTATTGGCTTCAATATACGCCCGAACAAGTAATCTTGTCTTCTTATGTATTCTCTATTGGCTTCAATATACGCCCGCGCAAGTAATCTTGTCTTCTTATGTATTCTCTATTGGCTTCAATATACGCCCGCACAAGTAATCTTCTCTTCTTATGTATTCTCTATTGGCTTCAATATACGCCCGCACAAGTAATCTTGTCTTCTTATGTATTCTCTATTGGCTTCAATATACGCCCGCACAAGTAATCTTGCCTTCTTATGTATTCTCTATTGCCTTCAATATACGCCCGCACAAGTAATACTGTCTTCTTATGTATTCTCTATTGGCTTCAATATACGCCCGCACAAGTAATCTTCTCTTCTTATGTATTCTCTATTGGCTTCAATATACGGCCGCACAAGTAATCTTCTCTTCTTATGTATTCTCTATTGGCTTCAATATACGCCCGCACAAGTAATACTCTCTTCTTATGTATTCTCTATTGGAGTCAATATACGCCCGCACAAGTAATCTTCTCTTCTTATGTATTCTCTATTGGCTTCAATATACGCCCGCACAAGTAATACTCTCTTCTTATGTATTCTCTATTGGCTTCAATATACGCCCGCACAAGTAATACTCTCTTCTTATGTATTCTCTATTGGCTTCAATATACGTCCGCACAAGTAATCTTCTCTGCTTATGTATTCTCTATTGGCTTCAATATACGCCCGCACAAGTAATACTCTCTTCTTATGTATTCTCTATTGGCTTCAATATACGCCCGCACAAGTAATACTCTCTTCTTATGTATTCTCTATTGGCTTCAATATACGCCCGCACAAGTAATCTTCTCTTCTTATGTATTCTCTATTGGCTTCAATATCCGCCCGCACAAGTAATCTTCTCTGCTTATGTATTCTCTATTGGCTTCAATATACGCCCGCACAAGTAATCTTCTCTTCTTATGTATTCTCTATTGGCTTCAATATACGCCCGCACAAGTAATCTTGCCTTCTTATGTATTCTCTATTGCCTTCAATATACGCCCGCACAAGTAATACTGTCTTCTTATGTATTCTCTATTGGCTTCAATATACGCCCGCACAAGTAATCTTCTCTTCTTATGCATTCTCTATTGGCTTCAATATACGCCCGCACAAGTAATCTTGTCTTCTTATGTATTCTCTATTGGCTTCAATATACGCCCGCACAAGTAATCTTGTCTTCTTATGTATTCTCTATTGGCTTCAATATACGCCCGCACAAGTAATCTTGTCTTCTTATGTATTCTCTATTGGCTCCAATATACGCCCGCACAGGTAATCTTCTCTTCTTATGTATTCTCTATTGGCTTCAATATACGCCCGCACAAGTAATCTTGTCTTCTTATGTATTCTCTATTGGCTCCAATATACGCCCGCACAAGTAATCTTGTCTTCTTATGTATTCTCTATTGGCTTCAATATACGCCAGCACAAGTAATACTCTCTTCTTATGTATTCTCTATTGGCTTCAATATACGCCCGCACAAGTAATCTTGCCTTCTTATGTATTCTCTATTGGCTTCAATATACGCCCGCACAAGTAATCTTGCCTTCTTATGTATTCTCTATTGGCTTCAATATACGCCCGCACAAGTAATCTTCTCTTCTTATGTATTCTCTATTGGCTTCAATATACGCCCGCATAAGTATTCGTCTCTTATTATGTATCACACACACACACACACACACACAAAGACACAGATTTTTAATGATTTCCTCATTTCGGGGTCCCAGTGTCCTTACCTTTCGACCTTGACCTAATTTTGATACATGTATGTCACATCGTCTCCCCTTAATTTATGTACGAACAGAACAAAATCGCGATTCTTAGCAATCCTATGATGTTGAGGTAACAGTGGCCTTGACCTTGGACGTTTTGGTACGTGTCACATCGACTCTCCCTAATGCATCTACTGATATGAACATATTTTTAATGATTTCCTGATTTTCGGTTCACAGTGATCTTGACATTTGACCTTGACCTAAATTATGGTACATGACACATCGCTTCCTCTTGATGTATCTCCGAACACAGATAAATTGTACTTGTAACACTTTCCTGGTTTTTGAATCAGAGTAACCTTCGACCTGTGACCTTGACATAAATTTTGTTATGCTACATATCTGTTCCCTCAAAGAATCCACTCACAAAAATTAGCAATTTTGAATAATTTCCTGACTTTTGGGCCATAGCGGCCTTTAACCTCTGACCTCGACAGGCATTTGGTATGCGACACATCGTTTACCCCTAGGGTATCCAGTCATCAAAACTTGGAACTGTAGATAGAAAACTGTCAATGATCAATGATTTCCTGGTAGGCCACAGTGACCTTTGACCTCTAACATCGAACTCAAATTTGGTACGCGACACATCGTCTTCACCTGGTGTATCTACTCGTAAAATTTGCAAATGTGGATGGAAACTGTAATAGATATAGTTCGGACACGAATGGGTCAATGATTTTCTCATTTTAAAGCCAGTGACCTCTGACATCGACCTCCATTCATTTGATACATGTACGTGACACATCGCCAGCTCCTATGGTATCTATATGGTCCTATGGTAGAAAACTGTCGTAGATATAGACCGGACATGAACGGACGCACGGAAATCGTCAGTATATAATACGTCCGCCTTTTGGGCGGGCGTATAAAAATTAATCACCTATGCCAATATTTGTATGGTTACCTTTCTTTTGTTGTATTTTGCGGAGCTTCATATTGTTTACAATTTATATTGATCGAAAGTGAAGCAGCCTACTGTCAAGTTTCCACTTTATCGTTGTGGTTTATGGTCCCAATCTCAGTAATTAACATTGACACGTCCAACAACTAATTACACTGCACATCCACTGGCATTATCTTCAAGCATATGCCTTTCAGTATTTTTCAAAATACCCCAAAACAACAACAACACTCCCTTCACTAATCCCATAAGGATAACGCCATGATTATTAATTGTGAATATGTCATTGTGCATACCGTGTTGCTAAATTAGTATCTGCAATAAAACGTTACAATACATCCATAAACATTAATACACGATCATGTTTTGAGTGATAAACATGATCAGATAGATCACCTGAATCTTGTCCTCCATACTAGAAAGCTCCCGCATACACTTCACTACCTCCTGTTGTAATTTCTCCAAACGACTGGTGTTAACCGTTACTCGGTCCTGAATCACAAAAGAAAATTAAAAGATAAATAAATAAATAAATATCCAGCAACAGTATCTATTGCTACCGTCGCCATTCTAAAAGCTGATAGACTAATACTTGGGAGGCAGGAAATTGCCTGGAATGTGGTGTTCAGTCTCTATACAGTTCTGCAGGCTCCATACAGAATGAGATGGAGCAATGCTTAGTTCGCAGCTTTATTCGAAAATAGTCCGTCTCAATGTTAACATTGTACCGAAAATGGTGTTAAATTCTCTATAAACATCGGCGAACCCCTGCAGTGCTGTAACGTTGTCGGCTAGCGTGTTTAACTATTGTGAGCGCGCGCGTAATTGATACCTTCCCGCAATTTCCAACAATGTTTGCATTGACCAGCTGGGAAGTGACGCCTCATTCAAAAATTGTTTTGGTTAATGTGGAAGGCATACACTAACATATTTTAGCTAATTTAATAGAATTTCATAATAAATATTCAATTTTGCATGCCCGGATCGAAATAAAGACATGGAAAATCGGTTTCAATTTTCCGAGATAAACACGAAATATTCAATTTTGCATGTCCGAATCGAAATAAAGACCTGGGAAATCGGTTTCAATTTTCAAAAAAACCCCACCAGTTGGCACTCGGCCTGCGGTCTCGGGTCTAAACTGCTGGACTCGTGCCAACCGGTGCTTATCTGGGAAATTTGAAACCTTTATTTCTTAAATAATATACCGGGTTATATGCCTAGTTTAGAATATGGAGGGTGGGGCTTGAGATCAGGAAGGGTATGGACCCTGTTGTATTTGGGCAGGTAATGAATAAGCTTATGAAAATTAATCTTTCTCTCTTGCTTGAGCTGTGTTGATAATTTCACGATGTTGACTTTGTTAATTGAATTTCAAAATTATTACAATTCTGTTATACTGAAGGCTACATATTTCTGAATGAATTTAAAAATTGTTGTACAAACAATTCTCACCTTTTCTTCACTGAAAGCTGTACTTGGTTCCTTCAGATCATGCATCTTATGCATTTTCACAACACAAACAACACAGCAAACTATCTTGCAGTCAGTGCAAAACAACTTGTAAGGTTCATTGTGTTCCCCGCATAAAGGTGTAACACGGTAATCTTTGACATCAACCAAACTGTGTCTTGACAAGGGACCACGCATCGGATGAAAAGCCTTGAGACAATCATGACAGTAAAGACATTCGCACTTCTCACAACCTTTGATAGCGACATTTGGCTTGTCAACTTCACAAAGGGAGCAATTGGCTACAGCGGTGTCTTTCTTGATCTGGCTCTGATACTTCCCCACAATATTAGCGATAGTAAAATGGACGGGCAATTTGGGCACATCTTCATTATCAAGTTTAGTTGGTGACCTGCATACTGGACACAGGACAATGTCAACTCCAGTCGTAATACGCTGATGGGAGCCGCCTTCGTCAGCTCGATCCTTAACGGATTCATCCCCTCCGCTGTTGTGATCGGCTGTATTGGAGGCTACGTATACTTTCAGACAGTCTCTGCAGAAACTGTGTTGACAAGGTAGTTGAACGGGATCTCTGTAAATTTCTGTACATATATGACAGGTCAGCTCTTCTTCAAGCACCTTCGGTAAATATTCGGCCATTTTTCTGTGATATAAATAACAGGAATGTATTATAATGTTTGAAGTTAAGAAAATTTATCTTATTCGGTGATAGAGCAACTTTGCTATTTTCAACATGACACCATCACGAATAGCCTGAAAAACCAAAATAACATTTCAGATTACTTGGAGAATACATCACGTACATGGGAAATACAAATACAGGATAGTATTACTGTTAAATATTCCACATTGGATGTGTCTGCATTGCCGAGAAGAAATAACACTGAGTAGAGATACTAAACACACATACTCGCGAACCAGTGTGTTGAACGATACGTTAGGATCGATGCACTGGTTTGGTTCGTTGCACATAGCAGTTTCGGATATGAATAGCTCGAGAGGTTTCCACTAAACCGAGCCAATCAGTAAGCGCGCTTAGATCATTACGCTAATCCGCTAGGAGGATTGAGTTTTGACTGGCTTTAATTTCATCGCTGGCCAGAATATCTTTGATGTCAGGCTTAAATCGACATCGAGTGTCAAAGCGAAAACCACAGGCTTCAGCTAATTCAAAATGAAATGTACGAGAGTGTGTAATAGACGCAACGACACAGAATTCATCTGAATCACGAACAAGTTCAGCTGAACCACCTGCAAGGATTTGGAAATTGCCTGGACTTGTGAAGATGCTAATACACGGACGAGTTTACAATTTAGATTAGCACACATTAGCACAATTTAAACGCGCGTTAGTGCTGGAAAATAGGCTGGACCATCTATTCTCAGAGAGCAACATTGAAACGAAAATCGGAATATAGGGATTTCAATTTTCCAGCCTCCAAAACACACACAGAGAAAATACAAGTTGTGTGGTTTTCGCTTACTAACAATAATACTACTGTTTACAAAGTCAACATGTATGCCGTGGTATTAGATTGAAATATTATTTATCGAAATATTATTTTGATTCACGGTATCATGCTTTAGATAAATGTATACAAAAACAAAAAAACAATCATTGCTAGATTAAATACTAGAGGCCCATTTCAAACATCTGTTGACGCTATTTTACGTCACTTTCAATTCTGACAGATGCAATTTGAACTCATGTGATTTAGAGGAGGGCTTAGCTTTCAGGGAAAATCTATAATCACAAACGGAACATTTGTATGGTTTTTCTTCAGCGTGTATTCCCAAGTGCTCATCCGGGGCAGAATTCTTGGCAATTCTACGATTGTCCGTTATGTCTCTTCTATAGCCACACACGAGTGGCTTTCTCCTGTGTACGTTTTTACATGGTGACCAACCTCGTTCTAGCAAACTAGTACTGTATACGGCGGATCCCACGCAAAACCGTACCACTCCCCTTTCTGTCCGTCCTTAACGGAATATGACATTAGTAACACCAACAACTTGGAAAACATCATAAACCAATAATGTTCCCTGTAACTTATTATCTAAAATGTGTCAATAAATTGCATAAGACGAAAATAATCAGATGCCCCTATGAATTCTTCGTACAGTTTTCAGTTTAGCGGAACAAAACACAAATGACATTAGTAACATTTGTGTTACTAATTTCTTTTGTCCTTCAAACTCTATTTTGTATATTTACAAGAAATTTCTTATAAGCACTTGCATATATGCTCAGTGGAATTAGGCCAAGCATACTGATGTATCTTAACCATTGTCAGTGTATGTCATCGCCCATGCTGTAATATTGAGCCTTTTCAAAAAAATTCTAATGTCATTTCCGCCACGGGAGTTGGACGGAAATGACATTAGAAACGTTTTTCAAACGCTCATAGTATCGATGTATTGGTATTATATACACTGGCAATGGTACATATATCTCAATAAGGTCCGGCTAGTACCACTGTAAATCTTTAATTGAATAATTTAATTGACATTTGTTTTGTGGTGAATATTGTAAAAAATGTTGGACGGACATATGACATTAGAACAAATGACAATAGAAACATTTACATTTCTGTCTCTCTATTATACTGCAGATAAGAAATGTGCAGTGTAAAACTGTTTATATTCAGATGTGCATACATTACACAACATTTGTGGGCTTAGCAAACACAGTACAATAAACAGAGTCAGTTTTTTTAACATTTTTAATTTTACAAACGTCATTTTCCGGTGAGACGGACAATTTGACGGAAAGTGGTATAGTTTTATGTGGAATCCGCCATAAGCAAGTTAAACACTTTCCTCAGTGTGTGGTATCATTCATCGAATTTGCTCACATTTCTGAACTAGAGCCTTAGGCACTGAAACGGGGCTATTTAAATGTAAAATAGACTGTTGGAATAATTCCACTAACTCTTTGATGTTCCATCTCATGGTGAAGAGCCATACTTGTACTCTCACACATTCCTCTCAACAAGGATCTCTAGTGCATTAGGGTAATTGTACACATATATATATTTAAAAAAAAACTGCTGGGACAGACATTTATTATGAAACTAACCTGATGAAATGGTAAAATAATGTCTTTACTGCATGTTACCCATATTTGTAAAAAAATCACTGTTTTCAGATAATTGAAAGCATATCCTTCAGCAGTAAATAACAATACGAAGCTGTGCATTTGAAAACCCCTCATCTCTGGGTACATTCATAATGTATTCAATTTGAACCAAGATGTCAGGAACACCAAGCAGTCAAGGCACAAATATATAGATTATCAAAAATTTTGCAATTAGAATGACCCCCAAGGTCTCCGTCCAATCAGAGAAACCGGTTTTCATTACATAAGTTTCTTGATGCATCAATGATGTATACCAAATTTTACATCGAGCATTTAAACG
>JAVTVY010013881.1:0-54198 GCA_036873755.1 Hanleya hanleyi | reverse complement strand
TACCAGGTGTGGAGGTATCGGTGGTCCTTCAGGTATAGAGGTAACGGCGATCTACCAGGTATGGAGGTAACGGCGAACTACCAGGTGTGAAGGTAACGATGGACCATCAGATATGGAGGTAATGGCGATCTACCGTGGGAAGTGGAGGTACCTGTCGATCATCATGTATGGACGTACCGGCGATCTACCAGGTGTGGAGGTATCGGTGGTCCTTCGTATGGAGGTAACGGTAGAACATCATGTATGGAGGTAACGGCGATCTACCAGGTGTGGAGGTATCGGTGGACCATCATGTATGGAGGTAACGGTGATCTACCAGGTGTGGAGGTATCGGTGGTCCTTCAGGTATAGAGGTAACGGCGATCTACCAGGTATGGAGGTAACGCTGGAACATCATGTATGGAGGTAACGGCGATCTACCAGGTATGGAGGTATCGGTGGTCCTTCGTATGGAGGTAACGGTAGAACATCATGTATGGAGGTAACGGCGATCTACCAGGTGTGGAGGTATCGGTGGACCATCATGTATGGAGGTAACGGTGATCTACCAGGTGTGGAGGTATCGGTGGTCCTTCAGGTATAGAGGTAACGGCGATCTACCAGGTATGGAGGAAACGGTGGAACATCATGTATGGAGGTAACGGCGATCTACCAGGTGTGGAGGTATCGGTGGTCCTTCAGGTACGGAGGTATCGGCGATCTACCAGGTATGCAGGTAACGGTGGAACATCATGTATGGAGGTAACGGCGATCTACCAGCTGTGGAGATATCGGTGGTCCTTCAGGTATGGAGGCAACGGCAATCTACCAGGTATGGAGGTAACGGCGGAACTTCATGTATGGAAGTAACGGCGAACTACCAGGTGTGGAGATAACGGTGGTCCTTCAGGCATGGAGGTAACGGTGGAACATGACGTATGGAGGTAACGGCGAACTACCAGGTGTGGAGGTAACGATGGACCATCAGACATGGAGGTAATGGCGAACTACCAGGTGTGGAGGTAACGGTGGTCCTTCAGGCATGGAGGTAACGGTGGAACATGACGTATGGAGGTAACGGCGAACTACCAGGTGTGAAGGTAACGATGGACCATCAGATATGGAGGTAATGGCGATCTACCAGGTATGGAGGTAACGGTCGATCATCAGCTGTGGAGGTAACAGCGATCTACCAGGTATGGAGGTAACGGTGGACCATCATGTATGGAGGTAACGCCGATCTACCAGGTATGGAGGTAACGATGGACCATCAGGTATGAAGGTAATAGCGATCTACCAGGTATGGCGGTAACGGTGGAACATCATGTATGGAGGTAACGGCAATCTACCAGGTGTGGATGTATCGGTGGAACATCATGTATGGAGGTAACAGCGGAACATCATGTATGGAGGTAATGGTGGAACATCATGTATGGAGGTAACGGCGGAACATCATGTATGGAGGTAACGGTGGAACATCATGTATGGAGGTAACGGCGATCTACCAGGTATGGAGGTAACGGTGGAACATCATGTATGGAGGTAACGGCGGAACATCATGTATGGAGGTAACGGTGGAACATCATGTATGGAGGTAACGGCGATCTACCAGGTATAGAGGTAACGGTGGAACATCATGTATGGAGGTAACGGCGGAACATCATGTATGGAGGTAACGGCGGAACATCATGTATGGAGGTAACGGCGGAACATCATGTATGGAGGTAATGGGGGAACATCATGTATGGAGGGAACGATGGAACATCATGTATGGAGGTAACGGCGATCTACCAGGTATGGAGGTAACGGTGGAACATCATGTATGGAGGTAACGGTGATCTACCAGATGTGGAGGTAATGGTGGAACATCATGTATGGAGGTAACGGCGATCAACCAGGTGTGAAGGTAACGGTGGAACATCACGTATGGAGGTAACGGCGATCTACCAGGTATGGAGGTAACGGTGGAACATCATGTATGGAGGTAACGGTGATCTACCAGGTGTGAAGGTAACGGTGGAACATCATGTATGGAGGTAACGGTGATCTACCAGGTGTGGAGGTAACGTTGGAACATCATGTATGGAGGTAACGGCGATCTACCAGGTATGGAGGTAACGATGGACCATCAGGTATGGAGGTAATGGCGATCTACCAGGTATGGAGGTAACAGTCGACCATCAGGTATGGAGGTAACAGCGATCTACCAGGTATGGAGGTAACGGTGGACCATCATGTATGGAGGTAACGGCGATCTACTAGGTATGGAGGTAACGATGGACCATCAGGTATGGAGGTAATGGCGATCTACCAGGTATGGAGGTAACGGTCGACCATCAGGTATGGAGGTAACAGCAATCTACCAGGTATGAAGGTAACGGCGGACCATCAGGTATAGAGGTTATTCTACAAATACAAGCGTATAGTCCAGCGTTCAATATTCATCCATCACTCATTAAGAATTTCCGCGTCCATAATGCAAAGACCTAATTCATATAAAAGCATTAGCAGCAAATGTACAGAATGAATCATGGTATACATAAAACTAGGCTAGGGCCTTAACGTATGGAGATAACGACGGTCTATCAGGTATGGGGGTAACGGAGATCCTTCAACGAATGGCGATAACGGTGGACCTGTAATGGTGGTCCTTGAGGTATGGCGGAAACGGTGGTCCTATAGATATGGAGGTAACGCGGGACCTTCAGTTATGGAGGTAAGGGCGACCATCCAAAGAATGGGGGCAACGTTGGATCTTCAGGTGTGAAGGTTACGCTGCTCCTTCAAGGAATAGAAGTAACTGTGGCCCTTCAAAGAATGAAGGTAATGGTAGACCTTCAGTTATGGAGGTAACTGTTGTCTTTCAATTATGAAGATATTAAAGATGGTCCTTCCAGGAATGGAAGTAACGGTGGAAATGGTCGTAATGGTGGACCTCCAAACGGTGGTCCTTCAGTTATGTGGATAACAATGGTCGTTCAAGAATGGAGGTAATGGTGGACGTATGGAAGTAACGGTGGTCCTTCAATTATGGAGGTAACGGTGGCCCTTCAGTTATGGAGGTAATGATGGATCTTCAGTTATGTGGATAACAATGGTCCTTCAAGTAATGGAGGTACCGTTTGAACTTCAGGTATACAAGTAACCGTGATCCTTGGGGTACGGAAGCAACGGTAGACCTCCATGAATAGAGATACCGGTAACGGTGATCCTTCGAGCAATATAGGAAACGGTGGTCCTTCAAGGAATGGAGATAACGGTAGACATAATTCATGTATGGAGGTAACGGTGGTCCTCCAGTAATGGAGGTAAGGAACATCCTTGAACAAGGGAGGTAACGGTTGTCAGTCAGGTATGAAGGTAACGGTGAACCTTCCATGCATGGATGTAACAGTGGACATGTATAGAGGTAAAGATGTTCTTTCAAGGAATGCAGAAAACCATGCTCCTTCATATCTGCCCTGAACATTTCCGCTATCGCTAAGGCTAGAGGGCTGATAATTATCACACTATATCTTTGGATCCAGCTCTACAAGAAAATGTAAAAAAAAATCCACGAAACCGCCATGATGACGTCACAGGGACGTCATTTTCAAAAAGAGCATTTTTGGGGCGATTTTTCGACCAGAATACAGATACACTCGACCACAATGGCCAGGCATTGGCGGAGGTAAAATTCTGGGTAATCTTCATTGCTGATGTCAAAGGTGCATTGTAGGGTAGTTCTGGTCAGCAAAATCAGATTTGGCGTGATCAAAATTATATATATAGACACAAACATTATTCAAATCGGACACAAACATCTATTTCTCTGTCAGATGTACTGGCAGAAGAATAGCGGCCATCTTGGAAAATGGCGACCATTTTGAACTTTGGGCAGAGAAATGTCTTCCACCTTCATCCGTTGTCAATTATTTATGCGAAGATTCATATTAGCTCATACCTTTATTTGAAAATACATTCTCTGAATGTAATATCCGCATAAATATGCTAAAAGAAAATAAGCAATGAGCGGCCATCTTGGATTTATGCAAATTAGAAATTTTCCCTAGTCTACATCAATCTACATTTTTGATATGTTGTTCGGAATCACTTTAGAGGTTATTTACCGCAAACCCCGTTTCTGTTGCAATTTTTTCTAGGTTTGGTGATTTTCTCGCTAGATTGACTGGACTATAATTCCGGCTCATTACATTGATCAATATCGAATTGAATAAAATGAACAAAGGAAATCGCCGCATCAGCTGGGTTAGTGAGAATAAGTTCGAAATTGATTCGAACCATTCAAGCACCGCAATGAGACATAACACAACACTACACTAGTCTGGTATAAAATGTTTTGAGACCTCCCGGCTCGAATAATATCGAAGGAATATATCAATCATAACTGCCAATATATGGCTTGCAGCGCAATGTACATATTCAGTTCATTTCCCGATGATTGCACTCCACTCTGAAGATTAATGAGACAGAAGCTCCGACGGTTTCCCGCCACGAGAAATGGAGATTTTTCGTCCTAAACTTCACCCCGATCAGTCTCGTTTTTAATTAAAAATCTATACTTTCTGTGGACGTTTTAAAATGTAAACATTGTGGATATTTATCCTAAAAGGCTTTTTTACAGCCTTATTTTCCTATACAGCTGCGATGTGAAAACATGAAAAGATAAGTTGTGAACGGTGGATATACCATCAGGTTATGTACAAAAGCTATATCTGATTGATTACAAGCGTCTGGTCCGTCATTCATAATTCAGCCGTCGTCCATTAGAGAATATCCGCGTCCATAATCCAAAGACATTCCATATTCCATATAACAGTATTAGCACCAAATTCAAAAAGACAATCATAGTATACATAAACATAGGCTTGTTTCCTGTAAGATAGATTCGGTCAACAGTTTTCAATGATGCCGGCAAGACATCATGATGATCCAAAAATATCAAATCCGTATCGCTGATCAGTATTCTTAATCCATAACATTCGTTGTAAAGTCGTCATCTAAAGAATGATGTATCTCAGTCACGCTTTGATTGTGATTGTTCATATGAGTACCACGAGGATCTTGAAGTACATGGGTTTATACGGCCCCTAGCCCCGGGTTAAGCGGAATTAGACACAAGTTACGAAACGTAACGCCATAGATATCATATGTGCAATTTCGCTCTACTTTAATAGCTTCCGGGATAATAAAACTGCAAGCAAGACACCATTCTGTAGATAGTTTTATGGATAAAACTCCTTTACAACTAGTGCCCAGCTAAAACATTATTAGCGCATCAATAGTTTCTCTGGAGATATACAAGTTTTCACATTCGATCTGAAAACGATCCAGCTGTTTCGCTATTTTCCAGACTAAAATATTGATGCTCCAGTTTATATAAAAAAAGTAGATTATTGTTTTCTCACACCAAGTTTCCCTTATAAATCAATAATTTTCACCGAGTATACAATGATTAAGCAGTGTTTTGATAAGATCCTGACATTTTTCTTGAAACCGCAATAATCTTGCCTTATTTCTGTTCCAACCTTATATTTGGCGTCAAATACGATATTTGGCATATAACTCTCTCACAAAGTTTACGTTAGTGGCGGCAGACACGAGCCAATTTGGTCTATTGAGAGAAAAAATACAGATCGTATCAAGCTATTTATACAGGTGGTTCTAAAGCTGGCGAGAGAGTAGCGCGTGCTAATTTCTTTAGTTCCGAAACTAAAATCTGTCGACTTCCAGGTAAAAGTCCCGAGTTTCACTGCCGAAGCCAAAGCTTCATTGTTAGCTTTAGAAAGTATTGGGTCTACTATAGGAGGAAAATATATCCTATTCTCAGATTCACTGTCATGCCTTCAATCGATGATGAGTGTAACTTCAACTCATCCCACCATTTAGTTATTGGCTTGAATACTTAGAATTTTGTTTGATCGTCGTTATTTAGCTGAAATATTTATTGCTGAATGCGACGTTAAACTCTAATTCTCTCTCTCTCTCTCTTGAACATTCTACAATTATATGATAACACAAGGCTATTCTATGGATAACATCTTCTTTATTGCTGTGGAGCTGACGTTTCGTTGGAGATACTTCCAACTTTTTCAAAGCTAATGATCTACATAGTACAGTTGAGGGTATTTATACAAGTGATAACAAGCAAACAAGGTAACAAAATAATAGCACAATAGGTTTCATGAGTTAATCATGTCAAAATAAAGAAATTCAAATAGTGAATATGGCTATTATAATCTGCTAATCATCTAGGCGGGTAAAGACAATGGGTGATTACAGATTAAGTTCAAAGTGGCCTCATGGTTAAAGTGACAAAATTATTGAATCTTATATGTGTGAGGATTATACAATTAGTAAGAGATAATCACATGGATAAATAGCATAACGTGTGAGAAGTACATAAAGGATAATGAAAGGATTAACGGTCACGGTAGTAATCTCCATCTAAGCTGATAAGGCTGTCGTAGGCGCTGGGTACAAACTGTCCACTGTCTCTGTTGATTGCGGGCTTGTGTCTTTTGATGTGAATGGCTTCCTGTAGTCTCCTCTTTGTTTGGTCGGTCTGGTGGATGGAAAGTTTGTGTATGTTTTGCCAATTTATCTGGTGTCCTGGGTGTTCCGTCAGGTGGTCCGAAATGGCTGATTTTCCGTCTGTTTTATTGCTGGAGGCCTTATGTTCCTTGATGCGGACGCTGAGGGGTCGCATGGTTTCTCCTATGTAACTTTCCTGGCAGGAGCAGTCAATTTTGTAGATAATTCCCTTGGGCTGGGGTGGGTCGGTTGGTGGTAGTCGTCCTGTAGCGTTAAGGTGGTTTTTAAGGGACCTGCTGCTGCAAAATACCGCATCGATGCTGGCTTGTTCTTTCAGGAGTCGTTTTATGTGGTGACTGGTCTGCCCAATATATGGAATAGCGATGAAAACAGGACTAGGGTCTCGGGGAATTGGATTTTGTTGCGGCTGGGGTTGCAATGTCTTGTTGATAATTCGGTCTAGCATGGCTTTGGGGTACTTGTTTTGATCAGTGAAAACTGTCTTTAAGTGGTTTATTTCACTGGGCAGGCTCTCTGTGGAACATATATTTTTGGCTCGTCTGGTTAAGGTAGATATGATGCCGGCTTTAACTTGACTTGGGTGGTTGGATAGGTAATGGATATATTGGTCGGTGTGGGTGGGTTTCCTATAAACGCTGGTTTTGAGGGTATGGTTCTGCCTGTGGACTAGGACGTCAAGGAAGGGGAGTTTGTTGTCATCTTCTTTCTCCATGGTAAATTTCATTCTCGGATGTTGGGCATTTAAGTGGTTGAGAAGGATGGTGGGGTCATCACCGTCTTCGAGAATGGAGAAAACGTCGTCAACTTTTCTGTGCCAACACATAGGCTTGATGGGGGCAGTGAGGAGAGCGGATTCTTCAAGTTCGGTCATGTAAATTTCAGTGATCACCGGGGATAGAGGGGATCCCATAGGTAATCCATGTATCTGCTCATAGACCGTGTCGCCCCATGTGAAGTATGTGGAGTTAATACAGGATTCCGCTAATTTCATAATGCTGTCTATGGTCAGGGAGGTTTTCATAGTGGGTCGGGATTCTGTGACTCTTCTCCTGATGATGTCCATGGCCCGATCTCTAGGGATGTTGGTAAAGAGGTCTACCACGTCATAACTGACCATCCTGCCCGGGTTTTGGATGGGAAGGATTTTTTCACAAAAATCAGTCGAATCTTTAACGAAGGAGTTGGCCGTCTTTCCCAGTGGTGCTAGCAGTTGGGTTAGGTGCTGGGCCGTGCTGTAATGCACAGTATCTCTACTGCAGACCAACAACCTAACTTTGACGGGGTCTTTGTGGATCTTGACTGTAGCTCGTGCATACGGGGGCTGAGGGTGGGATGTGACAAGTTTTTTGTACAGGGCATAGTCTATTTCTTTGTTGTCTTGTAGTTCTTTCACTAGGGCTCGGTGATCTTTGTCAATTGTGGAGGTTGGGTCTTTGATCAGGGTCTTATATGTTGACGTATCTCCCAGCATCAGCGTTACCATTTCCTCGTACTTGGTCCTGTCCAAAATGACTGTGGCCTGGCCCTTGTCTGCAGGAACTATGGTGATAGTTTTGTCAGATTTAAGTTCCCGGATTGCTTGGCGTTCTGCTTTTGTGAGGTTGTCTCGTTGTGGATGGGTCTTGTGGAGAATGTCAACAATCTGATGGCGTAGGTAGTCGATTTTTCCCCCTGGTGCTAACTGTTGTAGGCCTGCTTCTATGTTGGTTATGAAGTCGTCTTTGTTCTTGGGTATGGTGGTTGGAATGATCAAAGACCCAACCTCCACAATTGACAAAGATCACCGAGCCCTAGTGAAAGAACTACAAGACAACAAAGAAATAGACTATGCCCTGTACAAAAAACTTGTCACATCCCACCCTCAGCCCCCGTATGCACGAGCTACAGTCAAGATCCATAAAGACCCCGTCAAAGTTAGGTTGTTGCTCTGCAGTAGAGATACTGTGCATTACAGCACGGCCCAGCACCTAACCCAACTGCTAGCACCACTGGGAAAGACGGCCAACTCCTTCGTTAAAGATTCGACTGATTTTTGTGAAAAAATCCTTTCCATCCAAAACCCGGGCAGGATGGTCAGTTATGACGTGGTAGACCTCTTTACCAACATCCCTAGAGATCGGGCCATGGACATCATCAGGAGAAGAGTCACAGAATCCCGACCCACTATGAAAACCTCCCTGACCATAGACAGCATTATGAAATTAGCGGAATCCTGTATTAACTCCACATACTTCACATGGGGCGACAAGGTCTATGAGCAGATACATGGATTACCTATGGGATCCCCTCTATCCCCGGTGATCACTGAAATTTACATGACCGAACTTGAAGAATCCGCTCTCCTCACTGCCCCCATCAAGCCTATGTGTTGGCACAGAAAAGTTGACGACGTTTTCTCCATTCTCGAAGACGGTGATGACCCCACCATCCTTCTCAACCACTTAAATGCCCAACATCCGAGAATGAAATTCACCATGGAGAAAGAAGATGACAACAAACTCCCCTTCCTTGACGTCCTAGTCCACAGGCAGAACCATACCCTCAAAACCAGCGTTTATAGGAAACCCACCCACACCGACCAATATATCCATTACCTATCCAACCACCCAAGTCAAGTTAAAGCCGGCATCATATCTACCTTAACCAGACGAGCCAAAAATATATGTTCCACAGAGAGCCTGCCCAGTGAAATAAACCACTTAAAGACAGTTTTCACTGATCAAAACAAGTACCCCAAAGCCATGCTAGACCGAATTATCAAGAAGACATTGCAACCCCAGCCGCAACAAAATCCAATTCCCCGAGACCCCAGTCCTGTTTTCATCGCTATTCCATATATTGGGCAGACCAGTCACCACATAAAACGACTCCTGAAAGAACAAGCCAGCATCGATGCGGTATTTTCCAGCAGCAGATCCCTTAAAAACTACCTTAACGCTACAGGACGACTACCACCAACCGACCCACCCCAGCCCAAGGGAATTATCTACAAAATTGACTGCTCCTGCCAGGAAAGTTACATAGGAGAAACCATGCGACCCCTCAACGTCCGCATCAAGGAACATAAGGCCTCCAGCAATAAAACAGACGGAAAATCAGCCATTTCGGACCACCTGACGGAACACCCAGGACACCAGATAAATTGGCAAAACATACACAAACTTTCCATCCACCAGACCGACCAAACAAAGAGGAGACTACAGGAAGCCATTCACATCAAAGACACAAGCCCGCAATCAACAGAGACAGTGGACAGTTTGTACCCAGCGCCTATGACAGCCTTATCAGCTTAGATGGAGATTACCACCGTGACCGTTAATCCTTTCATTATCCTTTATGTACTTCTCACACGTTATGCTATTTATCCATGTGATTATCTCTTACCAATTGTATAATCCTCACACATATAAGATTCAATAATTTTGTCACTTTAACCATGAGGCCACTTTGAACTTAATCTGTAATCACCCATTGTCTTTACCCGCCTAGATGATTAGCAGATTATAATAGCCATATTCACTATTTGAATTTCTTTATTTTGACATGATTAACTCATGAAACCTATTGTGCTATGATTATTTTGTGACCTTGTTTGCTTGTTATCACTTGTATAAATACCCTCAACTGTACTATGTAGATCATTAGCTTTGAAAAAGTTAGAAGTATCTCCAACGAAACGTCAGCTCCACAGCAATAAAGAAGTTGTTATCCATAGAATAGCCTTGTGTTATATACGCCGACTTCTAAATGCCTATCAAAGAAATTATATGATAGTAGATTGATGTGTTTCGTCGGTTGCCTAGCCTCGTTGGCATCAAAGGAAACCCTGAAGCTATCGAAATTGCTAAGGCAGCCCTAGATAATGAGGTTGATCCTGTTGGAATCCCATATAGCGATTTCCGACCCTCTGTCTGCACTTATGTGAGAAAGCTGTTTCAATCTCTATGGGATGCTGTGGATAATAACAAACTTCGTGAGTTTCAAAAAGCTGTAGGATATATTCATCTGAGTAGCCAGAAACAAGCCGTGATCAGGCGATGTAGAATCGGCCATACCCGATGAACTTAAAAAAAGAACCAGCCCCAAGGTGTATCCCATGCTACGAAGATCTCTCAGTGAAACATATTCTGATCGACTGTCTAGATTTCAAGATTGTAAGAGTTCTTTTTATCAAGCAGCTACTTTAGAAGATATAATCGGGTAAAAGAAGACTGTATTTTAGGTTATTTGAAAGAATTCGGTTTGTTACATAAAATTTAATGTATGTGCATGTTTTTGTGTAGTGTTCATTACTTCTGGATTGCTGGGTTGTCGACCTTGTTGGAATACTTAAGACTTTTGTTTGATCGTCGCTATATAGCTGGAATATTGATGAACGTGACATTAAACCTTACTTTTCTCTCTTCTCAGCGACAGCGACGCCTATTGCAACCTAAATCTAAACAACGCGTGTCGGTATGTTCTTCTGCTAACTCCTCGAAATGATGCTAGCACATTTACACAGTATCCCAACACGCCTCTGTCAACTTGTCGTCAGGGGGCATATTTCCTGAATTTATCCAGGTTCGTATGCCGTAAGAATAGGACTTTTTACACTAATAATGTCGATGAATGAGATTTGTTTTGCCTTTGGTTCTTCCCAGTTGTCATTAGCGAGACGTAACATGATTGAATCAGGCAGTCGCTTCTCATTTTTTATATGCACTGCCGAGTCTTGATCGAACCAGTTTTCGTTATTTTGTGCAGAACGCGGGCGCATTGTCCCGAACACGGCCAAATGATATTGTCTATGTATATTAAGATTACATTACATAATCGTGATGCAACTCCCAGGAGATAGAACAGCTCTATCTGAAAGAATGTACAAATAAGTACTTTATAACACAGATTTTGAAACCAACATCTGCGGCACCCTCCAATACAGCGAACTTCAGATGTTCGCATTCGTGATAATTCATCTACATGAACCATGTATTCACAGATAAGTCGGTCCAAATGACTTAACTCGGTTATGAATGAAATTTGGGCAGCAATAATTACGCAAATTTTAATCAAACACGTGATAAAACCAGATCATTTCGCGCGAAATACTGCTGTGTTCTGGACGACGGGTTATTCCTATATTCGAGCAATGACGAGGCAGATAGTCTGGCTAGGATAGCAGCCCTCGAATCAAGTTAACATTTTCAAATGACGATAACATAGATGCACAAGACGACCATTGTACCTTCGATGACAAAAAGTGAAACATTATCAGTATAGGTCTAACTCTATTAACAATTACAAGGTCCGTCATTCATTATTAGGTCGTCGTCCATTAAAGAATCTCCTCGTCCATAATTCAAAGATCTATTCGGTATTCCACCATTAGCACCAAATTAAAAAAAAATCAATCGTAGTCTACATAAACATAGGCTAGTTTTCTTCAAGACAGAAGCGGTCAACCGGTTTCAATGATGCCGGCTAGACATGATGTTCCAAAAATATCACTGAACAGTATTCTTACTCCATATGATATTGTAGTCATCTGGAGACCGATGTATCTCAGTCACGCTTTCACTGTGCATGTTCATATGAACACGATCAGGATCTGTACATAGGTTCATACGGCCCCTATCCCCGGGTTAAGCAGAATTAGAAAC
The DNA here is from genome assembly GCA_036873755.1 of Hanleya hanleyi. Classification (NCBI taxonomy): domain Eukaryota; kingdom Metazoa; phylum Mollusca; class Polyplacophora; order Lepidopleurida; family Hanleyidae; genus Hanleya; species Hanleya hanleyi. The sequence goes on along the minus strand of JAVTVY010013881.1, from coordinate 42,022 downwards.
AAGTTACGAAACGTAACGCCATAGATCTTGCCCGCTACGCTGGTATTTTGCTATCGTCAAATTTGAGTGGAGGCGCTTTGTGGTATAGCCCGGTTTGATCAGTTTCTGCAGTAATGTTTTGTGACATTGATTAAAATCGTCATACATATTGACTCTAGGCAAAAAGACTTGTTCGGGCTTTCCTTCTAAGTGAAACATCACACCACGTACACAGTAAAAATAGTACTCCTTCCGAATCAGCAACAGTGCGAATCATACACTGATAGTTCCAAAGATGGTGACAAATTAGCGTGTGCTACTCTTTTTGGTTCTAAACTCTATCATATCGATTACCAGACAATAGTCATATTTTACTGCTGAATCCAAATCCGACTCTATCATGTCTCCAAATGATTGAGAATAGGTCTTCAAGTCACCCCTATATTTAGTCAGAAAGTCAATCACTGGAACCGTAAAGTTGCGCACAAAAGCTTTAAATAGTAGTTGGGCATGTATACTTTCATAATCTGACGGATGACAGCGTGGTATCGCCAGGCTCCTTTTACGTCTTATATCATAATTAAGGCCAAAATTGGAACACCAGTATTAAAATGAAGTTAATGACAAACACGATACAAACAGTTTTATCAGCAAGTAGATCGCGACGTTAAATCTGAGTTTCTCTATTTCTTATTTAACTAGCTGGGACAAAGGTCACGAAGGTCACAGAGAGAACTTCATATACTCTCGTAATAAGATACCATCTTAACAGTATTCTCACTGACCATACATTTTTTTGTTGGAGACACGACCAACCATACTATATACGGACAAATATCCAGGTGGCGTTCCACCATATAAAGTATAGTCGCTCATCTCAATAGCATAATATTTAGACCGGAGTTACAATATCCTGCTGACCGTGTGATAGACAATAATCAATATTTAAGGCCAATTCTGGTGACTTAAGTACCTAAAACGCAGTTTATCCGTATTGGTCTTGCCATCCGTGTTGTTTGCCAGTCCATTCGTCCATCCTCAGGTCCATCCAGTGACGTAACAAAACATCTCTTGCTTTATTCAACTCATCAATCGGACATGATTAACAAGTTGATGAACAACTGTATAGCGATACGTTATCCATCTTACTCAGAAGAGACTGCATTTCAAGATCTATCTGAAAAACCATCACAAATTTCTTGTCACGGAACTGTCTGAAATATGACCGATAGGGTGGTCATCATGGAGAAATAGTTAGGTCTACAGCATAGTTCACTTAGTGAATAAATGAATGGGATTTAACGTATTCAGTTCATTAATATCCCAATCAGCAGAATGTTTGTTATCGAAGAGCATATCAGAAATTCTTCAATATAGCTAGAAATATGAAATACTGCATGTACCAAAATGCACGACAGACATGATTAAATTAATCTGATCATATCCCGAGATGTTCCCGTATCGCAAGTGTTCATATCAACACCAACTATCGTGGATGTTACACACAAATATATAGCGTTGACCCAGCATATGATGACGGGGGCAATTTTTAACAGCATTGCATTATGTAGTACAGCATTGCATTATGTAGATGTGCTTATTCAATGTAACAGCATAATACCAGTTCCATGATCACATAGGAACATCTCTGAGCTGAGTGTACAATATGCTGAACGCAAAGATCCATTCCAAGAGAGATAGATACATGTATGAGTGATTCGGCATTTTCAACCATATCTCTTCTGCTTTATCACATCGTCTACCATGCCATATCTGTTTTGAAACTTACCAGTTGTCAGTTATCTCTTTCAATTTATGAGGCGGGAACTGAAGGATGAAACCACTGAACATCGTCAGATAATTCAGTCTTTCTTCACTTCCATTCATTTAAAGCACACATTAGCTGACTGTTATTTATGTTTTATGTTGTTTTCTCTTGACGAAAATGACGAAATATCCTGGGGTTCACAGCTTATTCATGACACTTGTCATGTCCAACATAATTGTGCACAGACCAAGATAACTTACCTTGAACGAAATGATGCATCGTAACTGAGATGCGTGTGCAGTGTATATATATATCCCGCTAACCTAAACAGACCAAGGTTTAGTAATTTCTCCATGTATTGAACTAAGGCAAAATCTTTCATACTATGTTGAATCGTTGAAAAGGATGAAGCCCTCTGTTTTAGCATTGAGTGATCTGTGAAGTTTTGTAATTCGTATAATATCAAATTATCGGCCCAGATTATCAGCACTACTTATACGGCATTTTATGACACAACGATGAACTTAACCCTGCCTAGGAAAGCTTCATCTCGTGGGAACTGTTCTCTGGTTGACTGGAATGACCGAGAGCTGAAACATTGTAGCTTTTATTATTGGGATCATTTCAGTCCTATGAACATAATCCTTCAACATGTGTAAATTCGAAGTGACGAACATGAAGGTTATTTATTAACAAAATGGCTTTTTTTAAATCGTAAAATCGTCCAGATATATTTTATTATTCAATAGATAATCATTTTCCAATTTATTGTTCCATTTTCCAGAAAAATAAAAATTGCAGGAACGAAAAATTTGATAATTCGAACTGTCAAAATTGCCTTTTAATAATATGACGTCACTGAAGTTACCATCTTGGTCATCTGGGGTTGATTCTCGATTTGTACTAGAGATGAGCCTTTATATCTATGTGAAATTTGGCAACACAATATATCAACAGCATATAGGTATTCCAATGGGTACTAATTGTGCACCCCTATTGGCTGACCTATATCTGTATATGCAGGCGCTTTCAAAAACCGATCCATTCAAAGCCCGTTCCTTCTCATTCACCAAACGCTATATAGACGATCTTCTCGCTATGGATAATCGCTATATAAATGACGCAGTGAAGGATATATATCCACCTTCACTGGATTTGAAGGAAACTACAGATAACCCTATAGGCACATCGTATTTAGACCTATATCTCTGTAAAAATGAAGCGGGCCTTCTCTCTCGTCGACTGTATGACAAATGAGATGATTACAATTTCGACATCGTAAACTATCCCTTTCTGGACAGTAATATTCCAGTGGGACCTGCATATGGCGTATACATATCTCGCTTAGTAGCATTTGCTAGATCCTGTGTTAAATGTGACGATTTTAATCAGCGTCACAAAACATTGGTGCAGAAACTTAAAAAACAGGGCTATTCCACCAAGCGCCTACACTCAAAAGTTTCTCAAATTTGGCGATACATATCGCATGCTGATAGCAAAATACGAACGTAGCGTGCAAGATCTATGGCGCTACGTTTCGTAACTTGTGTCTAATTCCGCTTAACCCGGGGCTAGGGGCCGTATGAACCCATGTACTTCAAGAACCTCATGATACTCATATGAACAGTCGCAATCAAAGCGTGACTGAGATATATCATTCTTTAGATGACGACTTTACAACGAATATTATGGATTAAGAATACTGATCAGCGATACGGATTTGATATTTTTGGAACATCATGATGTCTTCCCGGCATCATTGAAAACTGTTGACCGCTTCTCTCTTGCAGGAAACAAGCCTATGTTCATGTATACTATGATTGTCTTTCTGAATTTTGTGCTAATACTGTTATATGGAATATGGAATAGGTCTTTGGATTATGGACGCGGATATTCTCTAATGGACGACGGCTGAATTATGAATGACGGACCAGAAGCTTGTAATTTGAATATAACATGAAAAGTTTAAGCTTCAATGGGGTTCCCTTCCCTTTCCAGACTGCGGTAAGTCGTCTTCTCCAAGCCGCACAGTATTTATGGACCTCAGATTGAACTTGCTTAGGAATTATTATTCATTTTTTATTAATATTTCTGAGCAGTATATATGTGCAATTGGTGACATTGTCATCAACGTTTATTGATGATAATTGATGAGTGTCCGTTCTATGATATGTAATGGAGTATAATGGTGATAACTGACCCAGCTTCTCAATGAGATTGTATGACCCAGTGATGAGAGATTGAATGACGTCAAAATGACCTCGCACGATGCAGTATTAAATTTTATATTGGCATGTTTAAGTTTTATACCCAACTTGACAGGTTTATATTGTGTTCTAATTTGATCGAATTATGGGATACGTAGATAAAGTGACGTGGCAGAGAGAGAGAGAGAGAGAGAGAGAGAGAGACAGACAGACAGACAGACAGAGAGAGACAGAGAGGATTAAGGCTTAAAGTCGCGTTCAGCAATATTTCAGCTACATAGCGACGAGCAAGCAAAATTCTAAGTCTTCTAACAAAAGACAAGTCAACAACCCAGCAATCCAGAAGTAATCATCACAACACGCTAAAAAAACCCATTTCTTTCAACAAACTGATTTCTTTCAAATAACCTAAGATACAGTCTTCTTTCACCCGATAACAAGATCTTCTAAAGAATCTCTTACAAACTTAAAATCTATACAGTCGATAAAAATATGTTTCACTGTGATTACTTCGTGGCATGGAATAAACCTTGGGACTGGCAAGTAAGTAAATGTTCGTGAGTTAATCGTGTATGACCGATTCTACATCGCCTGATCATGGTTCGATCGAAACGTTTCTGGCTGTTCAGATACCGTTCAACCTACAGTTTTTTTTAACTCGTGAAGTTTGTTATTATTCACAGCATCCCATAAAGATTGAAACAGCTTTCTCACATAAGTAAGATAGAGGGTCTGAAATCGCTATATGGCATTCCAACAGGATCAACCTCATTATCTAGGGCTGCCTTAGCCGTTTTAGCAGCCTCAGTATTACATTTGATGCCAACGTGACTAGGCAACCAACAAAACAAAATACATGTATCAATCTGTTGATCAAATCTAGTCATATAATTGCAAAATATTCAAGATGGTGGGATGAGCTGGAGTTCCACTTTCAATCGCTTGAAGGCATGGCAGTGAATCTGAGAATATGACATATTTTTTTCCTTTTAGTGGACCAAATACCTTAGTAGTATACACGATAGGGGTACCAGACCACTTTTGGTTGCCGATGGCGTTGAGTGGCTCTCGAGTGGTTTACGAGTGGATGGTGAGTGGTTGACGAGTGGATTTAAAACGCAAAATGTGCGCGATATATGCAAAGTTCTCAGCTGCAACAGGGGGGGGGCGAGCAGACTTTTTCTGTGTAGGTTGGGGAGGGAGCAGACGTCGTGGGGGCGGAAACCGGATCGACGACGTGAGTAGAGAATAGGCCCGTTTCTGCGCACCTCGTCAGTTTACCAGGTCAGAAAAAGTTAGACCGGAGTTTTTCGCAAGGTGTAGTCCAAGCCTCAAACGACAGTGGCTTCATACTTGCCATCTTTCCATACACCTACCTGAATAGACTAAATGTGTTAGCTGGGTCGTGTCTATAGGAATGTTTGCTAGCATTCAGCCCTGTCCTGTATATTTGAGTGCTGTATGCATACATCTACGCACTGACGAGGTGCGCAGAAACGGGCCTGTTGTCTAGGAACAGGTTGTTCCCTTGTTATATACTATTGCTGTCGGTATATATCTTATTAAAGACTTTCCCGGGGTCTTTGATGAGCGTATGTGTCAATTGCCATCGTATGAACAAATATTTCGATCACTTCTGTAATTTGCCTAGTAAAATAAATTTCGAAAATACTAGACTAACAATTAGGAGTGTTAGACGGTGACATGTACGAACAAGGTACCTGCCAGAGTCCTACGGAATGATCGATGTGGGAAAATAATATATAGTAAGACATCCCGGGAAATCCCCGCGGTCATTCTTAAGGGACTCTGATGACGTGGTGGAATTTTGTAAAAATAAACGGGGGGTAGCAAATTTAGCTTTAACCCGAATCGGGTTTGTTATGTTTGAAAAATTAATACGATTTAATTTATCAGATCCGGCAGTCAGTAGCCGCACGCAGTCCTGTAGTATTTATTGTCCGCTTTCGCGCGTGTAAATGCGTCAGAGCTTGATATTAGAAATCGATGTGTATTGTTCTTCGAAGAGGTGCCTACTTCAATATATCCGCGGGGAGGATTCCTTGCTTAATCAGCAAGTCTTTCGTGGCTATGGCCAGGCCGATGTCTGCAATAACCATTCCTACGTCATAGCCGGTGAAGTCCAACTTGGGGGCAGGGCCTTTCCAAACTATTTTGCCCAGACGAGCATAACCTATCGCTAAGCCACTAACGACAGCGGCATGGTAGGCCATGTTGGCTAGCATTTTACCATCGATCGACGACATGCTTCTTTATATATATTGCAGTGTCAGCCATGGCTTTAACATGATATACTAATGCGCCGAAAAAAAGGCCTAACTACTAAGGGTGTTCGTGCGGACATTGTAGTGGTTCCCACGGTTCCGGGTGGCAGGGGCTGCGCATGGCGTCTTTAATAATCCGCCTGTAGAAAGCAGTTTATCGTGATTCTATTTCGATTGCCCTGGCAAACTGTTTCCTTGCTTCCTCCCTGCCTTGCTTCAGAAGTTCGTTTTTTTCTTCCTGGCTGATATGGGATGCTTTCAACGATTTAGTCCTGATAGCGTTTTTCATCGCATCATATTTAGATTTCTCCGCTAGGATGTGACGGAATTCGCTATCAGAAATCTTGTTATCCACATGTGCTTTCGAGATAACATCTGCGATGGAATCCAATTTTGAAGACGCTAGGACGCGAATTTCATCGTGTTTTTTAGCTTTAATGGTCAGGCGTCGAGATATAAACGTGCAAGCTATTCCAGCCAAACCCCTCGAAAGAGCCGAGACTTCAAGTGCTACAACAACGGGTGCGGCAATTATAGTCGACAAGAGGCCGACCCCAGTCGCGCCGAGGCCCAAAGCCACTGTGGCAAGCGCAGAGTCAACGCCATCTACAGCATTCACCGCTTTGCGGTATTTTTTGTACAAGTTCGACCGGGAATCACGATCTTGGGAGAGTTCATGCTGTATATAACAGATGTGCTTTAGCCTGTAGTCATGCGCGGATTCGGCCTCGTCCAATGTTGGATATAGTCCCATGATAAATCTATATACTGTTGTCAATAATCTCTAGCTCAAGGTTATCCAAGGGCCGGTTGAACACCTGGAGAGATTTTAAGCTGACGCCTTCAGCTAGGAATATATTGCCCACTGTCACATCGTTCCCTACTCGTGTAGTTACGCCCTCTAACGACAGATGCACGACAGGCTTTTTAACTGCGCTAAGAGCAAAGAAAATCCGCAACTCTTGATCAGCGTGCTTATCCTGCCACTTTATCTGGAGATCTGGTTGTATGTCCACGAATCTATCGTGAGCGGGAGCAGGCGGTAACAGTATTGCAGCAACGATAGTGGAGTCTGGAGGAAGAGTGGTCAGGGCGGGTAACGACGTATTTATTACTAGAGCCCCTCGAGGATCAGTGCTTCTTATATAGAATTTCCAGTCCTGGAGGTGTATTTTGACGTTGTTTTCAACCGGACTGTAGGACAGGAATGCCGTACCTCGATTTAAAACTTTTCTCACAAACCCGGCTTTATCGACCTGTACTCCCGATTCGACCACATTAAGGTCAATGAGACAGCCCATATTGTCACTTTCGGCGAGAGTCCATTGTCCGTTTTCCGTTTTAACGAGGCTATATCTCACGTGCGTCCGTGTGTTTCCCGTGTTAATATCTTCAAGGTCTTTGAAACTTACATCTGTGGTTCTTCCTGGCGTAAGCTTCTTTCGATGGTATAAGCCGTTTCTGAACTGAAAGCCGTATAGGCGGTCGGTGTAACCTGCCTCGCCAAACCCCATGGTATTCAGCGAGATCGCTTAAGGCCAAATCACTGCATCTGGGTCCTGCGGATTCAACCATCGTTGTCAGGGATGAATATCAAGAGTTACAGTCATAAAAGCGGTCTTCACAACAATTAGGGAAAGAAATGGTTTTTCCGCAGTTTATTCCTTCACCGGTCACAGATATAGCTCTCAGAAGAGTGGAAGGGTAGGCCACACAAGCGTACGCAGTGCTGGTGCCAGCCGTCTCGACTGCCTTCCCCACTAGATTGTGTGATGTGCTCACCTCACCCAGGTGAGCGAACACTTCTTTATGGGGTGCTAGTGTGGGGAAGCTGTCGCCCTGCACTGTCCCAGTAAGGGTATTGTCAGGGTCTGAGAACTCCAGAAGCCGCGCGAGGCCAAGTAGTTGTATGCTATTGTCCGTCGTCAACTTCAGTCGACCAGTGGCATGGTTTATCTCCAGGCCCGCCCCGTGTGGCTTGAAGACCTCTTTATTAAGGGAACAGACATTGTAATAACCGCTAGGGACAACCACAAGGGAAGCTAGTTCCGGCTGGGACATTCTCCCATAGTGGGTAGAAAGTGAGCTCGAGCAGTGAGTTCGTAACAGTCGCTCCTCCAAACACAGAAGGAGATACGGGAGAAAAAGGAGTGGTTCCCACGGCGAGTGGCAAGACCGCGACGCTGCATCATGCCGTTCCCACGGCGAGTCGCAAGACCGCGACGCTGGATCATGCTGTTCCCACCGCGCCGGTTCACTCCTCGCGAGATGTCGCTGCCTCCACGGTCCCACCTAGTCAACACGACGACGAAAAGACCGCAATCATCGTCGGTGTCATCGTAGCTGGGCTGGTGACCATTTGGCTATTTCGTTAGCCAGTCGCGAGTCACCACATAAAGCAGCCCCGCAGCCGCAAGCCATCCAGGAGTTTTCGACATAAGGCTAAGAAGCCAGGAAACAATGCCCCCAATTATGCCGGGCAGGGACGCCGCGGCTTTTCCGGCAAGCTTTGCGAGGATTCGGCCGAGGGCGTGTAGGTGTTTCTTGACCCACTCTTTTACAGTCCCGCTCATCGGAACGACTGGCTTGGAAGGAGTCGGTGTTGGGGCCGGGGTGCCCCCGCCCGTCAAAGCAAGCACTAGGGTGGACACGATGAAGCCCAGCGCAGTGAGGATGCTAACAATGGTTATCCCCTGCTCTCTGAACAATGTGCGAAGTCGCTCAGCCAGGGTAGTATCTTCGTTGAGGACGCGGTTTATCGTCTCACGGATTCGGTTAATCTGTGAGCGAAGAGCCTCCCGACTGGCAGTTGCAGCCTCAAGGCGGGCGGCCCGCTCATCCTTTAGTTCTCGAACACGCTCCGCGACGCGCCTTCAAGAGAACTCATCTACGTCAGTCTCATTGAGTTTTCCTTCCTCGAGAGCAATGCGGTCATCCAATGCTGACAGCTTGGCCAGGTTGTTGGTGAGCTCACCCCGAATGGTCTGGAGGGCCTTGTCAAGCCCACGCAGCTCTCGGAGGTTTAAAGCGGGGTCGCGCATGGTGCCGAGGACTTCATCGATTTGCGCGTCCGTGAAGGCCGTTTCCATTTTCTGAACAGCGTCTGTGGCTACCTTGGCTCTTCCGTCGAGGTCCTGGAGTTCAACGCTTTCGACCGCCGCTGCAGCCCCACCAAGCTCTTCGCTCGCTGTCTGTAGAGCTACCACAGCCTGAGGGGGCAGCTTTGTCGATGACTGTCTGCGCCAGTCTGTAAACCCTAGTTCATCCCGAATCGCGTTGCTACCGCCACGCCCCCAGCTACCGTGGACAGGGAGAGAGGTCGGCCTGTACGAAGGTTAATTAAGTCCAAGTTGGGGTAAGCCACAAGGCGCAGCTTCCCGTCAATCGTGACTTCAAACTTCGAGTAATCCCTACCTAGGTTAGGAGTAAGCCCCCTCTCTGCCTGGTAGTTGTAGTAGTCATCGACAGTTGCCTGGACTAACTCTTGCTGAAGAGAGATAGGGCGCTCACTTTCCTGCGCTTGCGCGTCCGGAGGACCCACGCTGCCTGTTGACAAATCGACATCGTCCGTTTCCTCGTCCCTCCTCGTTTCTGGCCGCCGCTGCAGCCCCACCAAGCTCTTCGCTCGCTGTCTGTAGAGCTACCACAACCTGAGGAGGCAGCTTTGTCGATGACTGTCTGCGCCAGTCTGTAAACCCTAGTTCATCCCGAATAGCGTTGCTACCGCCACGCCCCCCAGCTACCGTGGACAGGGAGAGAGGTCGGCCTGTACGAAGGTTAATTAAGTCCAAGTTGGGGTAAGCCACAAGGCGCAGCTTCCCGTCAATCGTGACTTCAAACTTCGAGTAATCCCTACCTAGGTTAGGAGTAAGCCCCCTCTCTGCCTGGTAGTTGTAGTAGTCATCGACAGTTGTCTGGACTAACTCTTGCTGAGGAGAGATAGGGCGCTCACTTTCCTGCGCTTGCGCGTCCGGAGCACCCACGCTGCCTGTTGACAAATCGACATCGTCCGTTTCCTCGTCCCTCCTCGTTTCTGTCTCTTCGAGACGGCCGGTATCAACATCATAGTCTGCCATATTGAACTATCACAGCTTATCACTTCAATAAGATGGCTTCTTCACAATACGGTCGCAAGCTTAATCCCTACCGCAGACTTCGTGAGCCACTTGTGATCAAGGGGGTTCGCCAGGCAGTTGTGATCACAAACAACCCCAGCACTATCGATCAGAACCAACAGCTACTGGTGCGCTTTGCCAATCTCGGAGCGAACGATGTTATCGTTCGGGGGACCGCCCGCCTCGCCTTCAACATCGAACTGAAATCATCCGACGTGAATCGAACCGTGGTTCAGAATCTGGGCCGCGCAATCATAAAGAAGACAACAATCAAAATCAGCGGCAACGAGGTTATGAGCATTGACGACTCCGACGTATACCACTGATATCGCGACCTGTGGAAAACAGCCAAAGAGCGCAATAATGCAGCCTACCAGGGTATAGATACTGGCAGAACCAAGAACACGGCAAAGCTTTGGGTTGGTGCCGCGAATGCTGAAAACAAGAAAACAGATAAAGCCATAGCACGGGCATACGGCAGCCGCTTCTTTGTCCCGCTTGACTTCGAGTTGCTGGACAGCCACATGCCTTTCTACCAAAGTGAGCTTGGTGATCGTCTGGAGTACGAACTGACATTCAACGATTATAGTCGCGTGGTCGTCGCAGAGGATGATCAAGCTGCCAGTTACAATATTGAAAACATCTGCCTAGAGTTCGAAATGGTCACGCAGAATGATCTCGCTAGATTGACCCGAACCCAGTATGCAGGACGCCTAGCCATCCTCTACGACAGGGTGCTCCGCCACCGCAAACTGACACGTAACAAGTCTGACACTCTCTGGAACATCAACCTGAACGTGCCCGCTCGCAGCATGAAGGGCATTCTCATGCTGTTCGAACAACCTGTCCCCTGGAATCGCGACACTGAGGACTTCTATAATCCGCTCATCACGAAGGTAGAGGTGTGCATCGAGGGGGTGCCGAGTCAGCTGTACAGTCAAGGACTGAGAGCGCACCAGCTGTGGGATGAGACCAAGAAAGAGTTCGCAGCCGGTAGTAAACGTCAATCCGAGGTTGCAATGGCCGCAAAAGACCTGGATCTGGCAGACGTCTCCCTGGAGGAGTTCCTGACCACAAAATATGCACTATGGCTGGATCTGCGAGCCACGGACGATGATGGACTACATGGGAGCGGCCGAAGAGTGGTGAATGCCAGCGAGGGCATCACCATCCAGATCACAAAAGAAGCAGACGGCCCCGGCACATTGAACGTTTATCTGTACACATCTTCATGGATGCACAAATGAATATCGAGGATGGCCGACTCAAGGAAGTGCTCAATTAATGGCGCAGCCCCGCTGCTTCCCAAAGACCCCCACTCCGCTATTATATGGCCAGACAGGGTGTGGTAAGACAGTTTTCGCCCTTGACCTACTCGAAGGCCACTTCCGTGGTGTCTTTGAGCACATCGTCATCATTTGTCCCACGATTCGCTACAACAACACCTATCTAGCCCGACATTGGGTCTGGGCTGACCCAGAGATCTACGTAGTCGACCCCGGCGAGTGCCTCCACGACTATCTGCGAGCATTCTATTGCCTATTTGCCGGAGAACACACTTTCTACATCATTGACGACTGTGCCGCAAGCAAGGCTCTAACCAAAAAGAAAGACAGGCTGTCTGAGCTAGCCTTCAGTGGCCGCCACACAGAGCAGAGCGTTTGGGTGCTGACCCAGAAATACAACTCGGTCTTGAAGGATCTACGAGAGCAGACGCGATGGTGCGCTCTGTTTCACTGTAAGGACCGCGATTCTTTTGATGAGTGCCTCCACGAGAACGATGTTATTCCAACAAGAGATGAGCGACTCAAAACTAGGGCGCTGCTGGCAGAGACAAAATATGCAAAGCTCCTGCTAAAAACTGACCAGCCGACTGCGTATATGGTTGTTAGCTAACCGTTAACTGTTGTTTAGGTCGTAAATGTGGGAAGTGCTACTGCTTTGCCAGATTCTTACTCTCGGGGCCTTTGTGTATTACGAATATATTAAAGAGGTACGTAAGTCTTAGTGTTAACCTTTGCCAGCGGCACGCGCAAGTGATACGGGCCACGCACGTAGCAAACATGGATTGCGATGAGATTGTTGACAAGCTGTTGGAAGAAGAGGCCGACGGTCGTGCAGCCAAGGCGGCTACATCTAGTTGCCACGACGGCGCGGCAGCCGGAACCGCAAGGTCTCGCTCTAGCTCCGTAGGAGCCGCCGGGATGACTATTGCTAGTAAACGCGAAAGACTAGCAGCATTGGCCGCCGGAGGACAGGCCAAGGAGTACATGGGGAGGGTCATTACACCGGACCAGGTCGAAAGCCTGGACGATATAGCCGCTTCGGGGCTAAGATGACTAAGACCTTGGGGACAGCTGCACTTCAGCTCTATGCCATGGCAGCCAGCACTTTGCTCCCCATTCCATCTGAAAATCAGTCAAAGCTCGTTGCTGACCTAGAAGATGACCCCTTCGTTGAGCATGCGCTAAGCAATGCTACCTGTCAGCTATACCACCGCTTTGGAATGCTCTTAGTACCCCTGACCACATTACTTACCACTGTTAAACACTGCCAATTTGGACACACATGCCCCCGGACATATGCGTCTACGTTCGATGATGACGGAGGTACTGGAACCACAAGCGAATCCGCCACCGGTGAGAGTGACTCGGCAGACCCTCAGTCAGGAAGGGACAGCGCCTGATGAAAAGAACCCTAAAAAGGTGGAAGCGGGACGAAAGGGCGCTGCCGCGCGAAAGGCCAAACAAGAACGACTGAAGATGGAGCTCAAAGAGGCCAAGGAACGTCTTGCCTCCACAGGAGTGTCACAGGCTGCCGAGACGACCACCTCAGGCACCGAACCGACCGTCGAAATCGCACGAAGTGCTGGACCACAGGGGGCTCCTTATATACTATGCAGTTGAGGAATTGCAGGGGCTCTGCTCGTGGGATACATGTTGCGCTCGCGTGCCCTTTCAGGATCGCCGCTTGTGAGAGAGCCAATTGATCGTCGAGCGGCAGCGCGCCTGACGTCAGTCGTTCCGACCGAAACTACGGGGACCGAGCAATTAAAAAATCCTTTTCGTATGCAATAATGTCTTCAAAGATGTCAGAAGGTAAAAAACAGTAGCCGTGCCAGCGGGAACGGCGTATAAAACATGGCCTCGATTGCCTTGCTAGTGGGTGGAGCTCTGGTCAATGCTCTTGCCTTCAGTGGGTCGAATTACCTCTTTTCAATGTTTCGAAGTTCGGGTGTTGACGAAGAGCGCAAACGTCATGACAAGGCTATAGAACAGCTCCAGGCTGCAAGGGATGCATGGACAAAAAAGCGAACCGAAAGGCTGGACTGGATAAATGAAGAGCTCCGACGACAGGGACACGCCGTTCGCACATTCCATGACGTCAATGCCGCAATCCGCGAGTACTCAAAAGTCACGGGCAAAATACTTGACCCCCTCGGCTCAGAGCCTCGTCTTTCGAACTTCTACGGATGGCAGCTGCAGGCCTGGTCAGCTATAAAATAACCAAAAACTTGTAGCCTAGTAGAGCCGCATGTTTTGTGCACAAGGCCAGTTGCCACGCACACTAGCAATATTAGAGGCTTTCACCTCTTGGAATGTCGGCACGACAGCAACTACAATGGGTCGTGAAACGAAAAAGCTATCCCGACGCCTCGCGGGGCACTACTACAGCCCGTGCAGTTACTGGAAGGGGCTAGCGGCTATCAAGAACTTCGCCGCAGCAGCCAGTCTCCGAAGATATGGCCCGAATATGGCTCAAGAAGCAGGCCATTTGGCAGATTTATCTTCCGCGCCATCGCCATGTTCGACGCCCACGTTTTGGTGTAAAGATGCCGAACGAGGTTCATCAAGCCGACCTGCTCTTTCTACCACACGACCGCTTCCCCCGTGATCGCAAAACCTACAAGTATGCACTCACGGTTGTAGATGTGGCATCGCGCTACAAGGAGGCCGAGCCTCTGGCCACCAAAGAAGCCAAAGAGGTCGCTGACGCTCTCTCCCGCATCTACAAGCGGAGCCCTCTTAGCTGGCCGAAGCTTCTTCAGGTTGATCCGGGGCGCGAGTTTATGGGCGCGGTGAACCAGCTACTGACCAAGCATGACGTTTCTGTCAGGCGCGGTCGTGTGGACATTCATCGGGACCAGGGGATCGTGGAGCGCTTTAACCGGACCCTGGCTGAGCGGTTGTTTGGGCACCAATACGCCCAGGAGATGCGACTTCCGTCGGGCGCGCGTTCAACGGAGTGGGTGGCTCGACTGCCTGCCGTCGTTAGGGCCCTGAACAGAGAAGTGACCCGTCTCACCGGTAAGAAGCCTAAGGATGCCATCAAGGTTGTGGCTGTGACACAAAAACCCTCTTCTGTTGTTGCTGGTCGCCCCGTTGGTCTCAAAGAGGAAAAGCTGGTGTTGGCGTTCGGTACCTATACCAGGATGGCGAGCTGGAGGGTGGAAGACGTCGCGCGACTGATCCAGTGTGGTTCCTCCAGGTGTACCGGCTTGGACTCTCGGTCACCAAGCCTGATGAGCCTGTCCTGTATCATCTGCAAGATGGCCCTGCTCGTGGATTTGTCCGGGAAGAGCCCCTTGTGGTGCCTCCCGATACTCAGCTGCCGCCGGATGGCGTTCTACGGCGCTAGGATCTCTTCAATAAACGCATCCATCTCACTCACCCCAGCGGGGACGAGGTCCTTGTGGCCGTAGGCTAGGGTGTCCACCCCATTTTCTTCGATCCAGCGCTTGCTGTCGAAGGGGGACAGTGATACCTTGTGCTGTCCGTAGATGCGGTGGCGCTCAGACCGCAGTACGTCCATACCGTGGCGGAAGGTCTTCTTGCCGAAGAGGGTCTCTTTGTACTGCTCATGGCGGATGTGATTCCTAACGACGTTCTTTCTCACGCCCTTGGCCTTTTTGATGTTTTTCCCGCCGACCTCCAGAATCGAGTACATCTTTGGACGCAGTCCTACATACTCGGCGATGGGGCGTCCGTCACACTCGTCCTTCATTTTCCCAAGCACCTTCTTGTTCGCAGCGCTCTGCAGCGGGTGGTCCTTAGGGTAGTCAGAAGTGTCGTGGAGGTCGCGGCGCGCAGCCATGTCCTGGTACACGTCCTCTGTCTGGATCTCGAGGAGGAGGGAATCCGTATCTGTATAAAGGACCTGGCAGTGCTCCCCGTACTGAGCCTTCATCTGATTGTAGTAGAAGTCGTACATGAGGTGCTTCGAGAGGTCTAAGATACTCATCGCGACATAAACAGGGCGGTTGAGGACTAGACGGCTCATGTGGACCTGGATTGCCGCGAGGTCGTCATCGAAGATGTTCGCCCGTGCGAAGGCCGGGCTGGCTATCAGGCGCCTAAGCTTGTCCTCCTCGTACGCGCTCACAAGCTTGACGTTAACTCGCTTGCGGAGATTTTCCATTGTTTTCCCGAACACACTATTGTTCATGAGCTTGTAGAGGTCCCTCTCAAAGTCGGTGGGTGCTTTTTTCCGGAGCTCGGTGTTCATCCGGATGTAGGTTTCCATCCAAGTGCTCTGCTCGAAGCGGAGGGTCCGGTGAATCTTCTTCAAGCGCATGCCGAGGGATAGGTAGAGCTGCAGATTGAGGTAGTGGAGCACATAGCGATCCTTTTCGCGGAGGTTGGGGACCAGCTTTTCTACCTCAGTTGGCGCCACCCCAACACCAAGGAGGCTGTACTGGTACTCCGACATCCACTCTTTCCGAACCACCATGCGCTCCGGCGCCAGCGGGTAGGCGTTGTGCGAGTCGTGCAGCTATTCAGGGTACTCTAGGCCCACCTCTAGGATGTATCCTTCTGAACTGTCTGCTGGATGCTCCACTATGAGCTCCTCCAAGTTGTTTACATCCTCCACCCACTTGAAGCCACCTGTAGGCAAAGGTTGGCTCATTCCCTCATAGTCATAGTCAGTGAGTAGCTCAAGCTCTACTCCTGTTTTCTTGAGCAATGCGTCCCAGGAGAGGCCAGGGCTGGTGTAGTAGTGTGCGGGGTCCAGACCGTACTGCCACATGCAGGTCTTTCGGAAGGTCTCGAAGACGTCTGCCACGAGGAGGACGTCCGTACGATTGTAGAGGTCGTGATATTCCCCCAGATTCCGGCACCGGAAGGTCTCCCAGACCTTTTGCGCGTGAGAGTAATCCTTCTCGCTGATGTGCTCGTCACAGAGCTTGCTGTAGAAGGCTTCCTTTGGAGGGAGTTTGAGTTCTCCGAATCGCTCCCACGAGTCCATATACTCATACGGGTAGACACCTTTGCGCAGCAGCAGCTCTCGTCTTTTTTCGTAAGGTTCATACTGAGTCGTTATTTGAAAGGCCTCAGGCTGGTTTGCTGCCACCAACTTATCAAGAGAGGCCAGCAGGAACTGGGCACTGTCAATGAAACGGAGCTGCCCGAGGGAGAAGGAGATGTACTTTTCTGTGTTGTTTGGGCTGCAGGTTACCCTACCCTCCACCTTCGAGATGGCCTGCATGAGGAGGTGCGAGTCGTAGCCCCGTAGATTGTGGAAGACGACTGGGAATGTTGTGGTTTTGGGGCTCAGCCGCAGCTTGAGGTTGCAGGCGTTGTGGGCGGCACCTCGATACTTCCCCGTGATGTGGCAGTGGTCGCGTACAGATTCTCCATCTATTAGCGGAGCTAATGGCTTCTCACACACATGACAGATGGTGGCTGTATTGTAGGCCTGCCAGTCCTCTTGGTTCATCCGCATGGCTTTGGGGTTGCTCAGCACCGCCTTCATCTCTCCTTCATTTTACGCTCCTCTTGCTGGAGAGCTTGTAGGAAGTGCTTTGCTGCATCTGGCCCTCTGTACTCCACAGGCGGTTCTGTGTGTCCATCACAGCGCACCACTACGTAGCAGTAGCTGCAAGCCTCATGCTGATTTGTTTTCTGGGTGTTGCTCTTGGTGGGGTCTAGCTCGGGGCCCTCAACCTTTGTTGTGAGAGCCTCAAAGTCGGCGTAAATAATAAATGGGGCTGGAGGTTAGTTTGTTCTTCCCCTCTTCGGGCATCTCCACCCGCACCGATGTCTGCCCGATCCCACGGCAATATGGCTTGTGGGCCTCTAGCAGGTCTTTTCTAGAGTAGGGGGTTGCGAGGCACCTATCGCAGAAGTACTTGCGCCCCTTGTATTTGGACTGATCATACAAGAGTCGGTTGAGGTCCTTGATCCAGGTGTAGTGGAACTTGTCCGCTTTTCGACCAGCAGGAGGTTAATTCTTGACATGTCCATGGGTTGGGTTGGCTGGCGCGGTGGACGATGACACCCATGTCCCAGCCAAATACATTGATAGCCAGGTTGTTTTGTTTTTCAAGCTTCTGGATCTGGGATATGGGTGTCGGGGCGTCAATCCCTGGGAAATCGAGACCATCGTCTGTTGGATACTTGGAGGGTCTGTCCACATGGTTAATTGCAGGAAATAGGGTCGAGCGGAGTGCCCATCGGAGACAGTTGTCATCTTTATTTTTCACATTGACGACCGTTTTTTTTGTTCTTCACAGCTGCGGGGAGTGGGACGTAGGAACCGCCTCTCAGGGGTTGATACCGGGCAATGTCCAGCCAGAGACCTCCCACCCCGAGCCTTCCCGTGTTCATTTCTCAAGCGTCTCCTGGATAGTGGGGAAGGCCCTATCTAGTGCCTGGTTGATCTCACTGACCTCTGTGACAACCTCCTGCTTGTGGCGGAACACAGGTTCTGCGAACTCCTCGAGTTTCCATTCACGACATCGTTTTAGAAGCTGGAATTTGACTCCTCTGAGAGCCAGGATCTCCTCTGTGAGTTTCTGGTGGATCTTGGGGCGCACATGCTTCAAGAAAGCTATTGTGTCCGCGCCGAAAGGATGGTCTTGAGGTACATCCATCTGCCAACCTCGCAGGAAACCCACGATTACCCACGGCGTCTGCCTGAAGGTAAGCACGCCTCTCTTTTCGTTGCTCGCAACATTGAACTGGTCCAGGATCTCCATCTGGTAGTCCTGGCTGGTTCGGAAAGTTTTGGAGGCTGTTGGCTCTTCCTTCTTTTTGTGTTCGAACGGCCCCAGAATCTCGGCCATCACTTTGTCAGACGCCTCATCTGTAAGGCGCGTTTTGACTTTGCTTCTAGCAATAGAACGACGTGGGGTTGGTGTTTCACCTTTAGGGATGGAACGACGCGGGTCCGGGGTTGGCCGCTCGCGTGTTTCACCTTTAGGGGCTGGTGTTGGCCGCTGCTCAAGGGCAACTATGCTATCCCCAAAGACCTCGGGGGTGATTTCCCCTTGTCGAAGTAGCTTTGCCAAGTTCTTTACTGTAGTATCTATGGTTGCCATATCGCGTGGGTATATGCTAAAGTAAAGACTTCTCTAAATGGGAACACGGCAACCACTCGACATCGACTCGGCCACCACTCATCCACCACTCGGCACCCAAAGTGGTCCAGAACCCGCTGACCGCCCGCTAGAGCTCCGCGAAGAGCGCGTCGCGATCCTCGTCAGAGACTCCCCCAATGAAGGGCCTGCCTCCCCATCGTCGGGGATGAGCTTGAACACCCGCCTGCGGGAGCGGCGGCGGGAGCGGGCGGCCCGTCTGACGATCGTCCGCAATGGACGATCCGCCGGTTGGCGCTCAATGGAACGACGTGGGGCCGGGGTTGGCAGCTCAATGGACCGACGTGGGTCCTCGGTTGGCTCCTCTTTCTTTTTCTGTTCGAACGACCCCGAATCTCCGCCATATCTTCGTCAAACTCCTCATCTGTAAGGCGCGGCTGCTTAAGAGCAGCTATGCTTTCCACAAAGACCTCGGGGGTAATCACCCCTTGTCGAAGTAGCTTTGCCAAGTTCTTTACTGTAGCAGCTATGGTTGTCATTTCGCATTGGTATATGCTAAAGTAAAGACTTCTCTAAATGGGATACTACAGAGGGATCAATTGCAGCCAGACGTCGAAACTCGGCCTGAAAGATCCTTTGCTTCTGCTGCCAGGCCTGAACATTTTCGTTCACATATCCGCAGCCTTTGCACAGTGAGAAACGGTTAAAAACACCCACTCCGCACCTGAGGCAGGGATTTGTGCCACTACCCCTCCGGAGCACAGCAAGGTGAACCTTACAGTAATCCCCCAGGCATCTCCGACCACATAGCTCCGTAGAGCTTAATCTAAGCCACTGACATGTGAGTTTACCCTTCATTGCACCTCTGGTATACTCATTGCAATCAGTTTCTAAAAGGAGCGCCTCCTCTCTCTCGGTCCAATCACGCGGCATCCACTCGGCCACCACTCGGCAACCACTCGACGACCACTCGGCATCCACTAGTCAACCACTCACCATCCACTCGTAAACCACTCCACACGGCAACCACTCGACATCCACTCGGCCACCACTCGGCCACCACTCGGCATCCACTCGGCCACCACTCGGCATCCAAAGTGGTCAAGAACCCCTATCGTGTATACTACTCTCTGTGCCTTGATCCATGAAGTCTGTTAAATCGGGATGGAGGGATGGCAGAGTATTCGCACTGCTGTTATGTCAAGTACACTGCCACCCAATGTTCACTGGACCGATCCATCGGGTCCGTGTTGAGAACGTGAGCAGCAGGATACATACGGTCTAATGGGAACACATATCGGGCGAACACCCCTTGAAAGACCATACTTGTCCCTGGGTCATTCTCCAGCACGGTGGTTATCTGGTCTGTATCCATGTTAGGTGGCAAAATCACACAGGACGTTTTGCGCCTTGTCCACTTGAATGATGTTGTCAAACTCGGCGTAGTAGATCACATTGACGGTGGTCCCGAGGGCTCGTGCAAAGTGGATTTCCAACCGTAAATTGCCTTGCTTGGCGAGGGCCAGCTGATGGTCGTTCTCTAAGGTGGGGGTCAGATCGAAACGAAACAGAAAAACGTGTTCGCGTAGTCCTCCGGACTGATCATATTCCCTTCGCCCTGGTTGATTTGACCGGTGGCTGTAAACAGGCTCTGATAGGTTCGAATGAAATTCCTGCGCCCAAAGTTCGGTGTTAAGGCCGTGGCTGGGACCTGTTGTCCGTCCACATGCAGGGCCACACAATTGATGCTGAAATGTTTATAGTCAAACGGATTCTCTGGGTAGGCTCCGCTGAACCTGGTATTTTCCACGCAGGCCAGGATCAATCGCTTGGGTAGTTCCCCCAGGAACAGGTTTTCTGTGTTGGCGCTCATATTTCCAGCAGGCACAGAGAACACTTTGGATTGCACACGCCGGATAGGGTACAGGGCTGGTTTTGTGATTTGGACGTGGGTCCTCGGTTGGCTTCTCTTTTTTTTCTGTTCGAACGACCCCCGAATCTCCGCCATATCTTCGTCAAACTCCTCATCTGTAAGGCGCGGCTGCTTAAGAGCAGCTATGCTTTCCCCAAAGACCTCGGGGGTAATCACCCCTTGTCGAAGTAGCTTTGCCAAGTTCTTTACTGTAGTGTCTATGGTTGTCATTTCGCATTGGTATATGCTAAAGTAAAGACTTCTCTAAATGGGATACCACAGAGGGATCAATTGCAGCCAGACGTCGAAACTCGGCCTGAAAGATCCTTTGCTTCTGCTGCCAGGCCTGGACATTTTCGTTCACATATCCGCAGCCTTTGCACAGTGAGAAACGGTTAAAAACACCCACTCCGCACCTGAGGCAGGGCTTTGTGCCACTACCCCTCCGGAGCACAGCAAGGTGAACCTTACAGTAATCCCCCAGGCATCTCCGACAAACTCCGTAGAGCTTAATCTAAGCCACTGACATGTGAGTTTACCCTTCATTGCACCTCTGGTATACTCATTGCAATCAGTATCTAAAAGGAGCGCCCCCTCTCGCTCGGTCCAATCACTCGGCATCCACTCGGCCACCACTCGGCAACCACTCGACGACCACTCGGCATCCACTCGTCAACCACTCACCATCCACTCGTAAACCCCTCGACACGGCAACCACTCGACATCCACTCGGCCACCACTCGGCCACCACTGGGCATCCATTCGGCCACCACTCGGCATCCAAAGTGGTCCAGAACCCCTATCGTGTATACTACTCTCTGTGCCTTGATCCATGAAGTCTGTTAAATCGGGATGGAGGGATGGCAGGCCGTACGGGTCAAAGTATTCGCACTGCTGTTCTGTCAAGTACACTGCCACCCAATGTTCACTGGACCGATCCATCGGGTCCGTGTTGAGAACGTGAGCAGCAGGATACATACGGTCTAATGGGAACACATATCGGGCGAACACCCCTAGAAAGACCATACGTGTCCCTGGGTCATTCTCCAGCACGGTGGTTATCTGGTCTTTATCCATGTTAGGTGGCAAAATAACACAGGACGTTTTGCGCCTTGTCCACTTGAATGATGTTGTCAAACTCGGCGTAGTAGATCACATTGACGGTGGTCCCGAGGGCTCGTGCTAAGTGGATTTCCAACCGTAGGGCCAGCTGATGGTCGTTCTCTAAGGTGGGGGTCAGATCGAAACGAAACAGAAAAACGTGTTCGCGTAGTCCTCCGGACTGATCATATTCCCTTCGCCCTGGTTGATTTGACCGGTGGCTGTAAACAGGCTCTGATAGGTTCGAATAAAATTCCTGCGCCCAGAGTTCGGTGTTAAGGCCGTGGCTGGGACCTGTTGTCCGTCCACATGCAGGGCCACACAATTGATGCTGAAATGTTTATAGTCAAACGGATTCTCTGGGTAGGCTCCCCTGAACCTGGTATTTTCCACACAGGCAAGGATCAATCGCTTGGGTAGTTCCCCCAGGAACAGGTTTTCTCTGTTGGCGCTCATATTTCCAGCAGGCACAGAGAACACTTTGGATTGCACACGCCGGATGGGGTACAGGGCTGGTTTTGTTTCCAAGGCTTTGAGGTGTCCCAATTGAACGGCTGGATTCGGTTTCGCTCTTCGGACATACAGGACTGCGTCTCGGATGACGATCTTATAGTCGGCTACATGCCCCTCAACGTCACTGGTCATCAAGGCGGAGGTCAGAGGCGCCCGTATCAGTCGGATTTGATGGGGATCTTGTTCAAGAGGTACCGGTCTTGCAAGAAAATGTCAGCATGTAGTCGACCCATGAGATCCACCGAGGCGCAGTTCGCGGTGAAA
Organism: Hanleya hanleyi; assembly: GCA_036873755.1. NCBI lineage: Eukaryota > Metazoa > Mollusca > Polyplacophora > Lepidopleurida > Hanleyidae > Hanleya > Hanleya hanleyi. The sequence goes on along the minus strand of JAVTVY010013881.1, from coordinate 19,561 downwards.
GCCTTCCGTTTGTTATATCCTTCATTGTCCACTGTGCTCATGTGCTCGGCTGTGTCTTGGTAGAATAAAGCGGCTGTCAGCTGTGATTTTTTAGCCTCGCGTCCATACGACAACATCGTCTCGATGTAGGCTCGATAGGAGTACGTGTTGGTCGAGCCGCTGAGAAAAATATCCACCTGTTGGAACATCGAGTGCAGCCAGAGATTCGTCGGGCCCACCGTTGCAGCTTGGATGATTCTGGAGCCATCCCCATTGACGACCTTGGCTTTCACATACAAGTACGTATGGGCTAAATCCACATAGGCCGTATCCGCATTACTGATGGTGAACTTGTTCGGCACTGGTCTGTGTGGGCGGCACGGTTCACAAATCAAATTCACTGTTGGTGGAGGGGCAGGACTCTGCGTGGATCAAGGACATGGTTAAGAAAAGATATCCTGGGTCTTCGATGTGCGTCGTCGCTGGGTCGGTCGTCGACTGGTGTGTGGTCTCGGTGGTGCAGGTCTTTTATTCCCTACGGTGCGTTGTGCTTTGGCGACCAAGACGCCTCCCGCTTCTTTGGCCCGCCGATTCAAGGCTTCTTTGGGTGTCGTACCGCCCAAGACATCACCGGCGACTTGCAGTCCACTTCGGACCGCTTGTTTGCCGATCGCTTGCACTCCACGCGTCACCAAGGGCAGGAACGTTTTGACGATACTCCCGAGTATGTTCCCCATGTCCTCCTTGCATGCGTGCACCACTAAAGACCGGAAGGCCACCACCGGCCTGTTGGGCATAATAGTCCATATAGCTGCGTGCATCGCACTCGTAAGGTACCTTCATTATACAAAGTATAATAAACGTGCTTGTCGAAAATGAAGTGTCAGCACCACTTTTCCTCGTTCGAATGCCACCGGTCGTCCCGTGCCATCTCTTATATCCACCGTGATAGTGATGATGTCGGTTTGTCGTACGGGTAGTTAGAGCATGTGGGTGAAACTGTGGGTGAATTGATCTCCATACGTTTTTTTAATGGGGACCACCCGTAACAGAGGTGTGTTGATATCGCCCACGATGTGGTTGTCGACGACGTCCGAGTAGACGTAGAGTCCGTACATACCCGAATTCATATCCATCGAGATCTGGCCATGGTCCTCGGATGGACCCGTGTAGGTCGGGTGAGCGAGACCCAGCATTTGCTGTAGGATAGGACTCAGTACGACACTCACGTTGCCGGTGAGGAGGATCTGTGCCTTATCGTTGTATGCGTTGTAATGGAAGTCCACTTGATTCTTGAAGGGAAAGGTTTTCACAGGTTTTGAAGTATTCGTGACCTCCCGTAGAGCCTTATAATGCAACTGTCTTGTCAGCCCCTGCATGAACTCCTTGGGGGTATGGTATTGGCCTTCGGGGAGTGTGTTTCGGGTGTATTTTTTTTCGTAGGTCATCTCGTACCACACTTCATTGGCTCGCACGTTGTACCACGAGTAAGGGTATTGGATATCCACGAGGCCACACTCCCATCATGCAGGTAAATGCAACGGTTGCGGTAACTGGGTCACGTACTTGGCCAAGGTGTTGTCAGGAAACACATCCAGCGAACTGTTACTGGGTAGGGGGAGGTAAAACATGGCGACTGAGCTGTCCTGCTGCTGCTGTTGGGTTTAATAGGTGTTCCAGGCCTTGGGCGGTTGTGTCCGGCGTCGTGTTCGTCGCGGTTACTTGCTACGTGTCACGGCTCTGGGGATGTGGGGTGTCTTGATCAAGGGTGGTTTTTTAAAGGAGCGAAAAGAAGGTGCCCGTCGTTGTGGTGTTTTGGGGGGTGACTCCGGTTCCCATTCACTCGGCGATTGCTGAGTCCGCTGCATGCAGGCCCAGCGCTGGGGGTTCCCCACCAATTCCTGTTGTACATGCATGTCTTTCAAGCCTTGAGCGAAGACCTCCCATCCTCGAGGATCCGTATGCGACCTGCGTTGACGCATCAGGTCATTCACTAAATCCGTCATGTGGCTACCGGAGACCACCTGATTCTGTACCAGTAGTTCACCTTTTTCATTCCATGTCATGCTAGGATTCTGTTTCATCCGTGGTAATACCAGGCCAGCTTGTTTCTTGAACGACGCAGGTACACTCTTCAGGACTTCGTCTTCCACCCACTGTGGGGCTGTGGGTGGTACCCCTGGTAATGGCGGCTGTTGGAGCGGTGCTGAGCTCGGCGGTGTGTCGCGTGGTGGTGGTGGTGCTGGCGTAGAGAGGGTTTTGTATTTGTCCATGAACGTCATGTTCCGTTGAAGCGTCTCATTGTACCGTTGTACTTTCTCATTGTCGCTTAACCCCGGTCTTTGTAAGATCTGTTGCATCTCTTCATCGAGGGTGTTTATGGTTTTCACCGTAGGTGGAACAGGGTAGGGCGATTGGAGGTTTTGAAGGAACCGTGGTTCGACGAGGATCATTGTTTTCGGGTGGTTCATTGTCGGCCGAAGAATCCACCCAATACTGCACCCAACACGGAAGCGGCCAACGGTGCTAAGATGGCCCCGAGAAAGCCGCCTTTCTGTAACACCTTTTTCTTTTGTGTTTGAGAGACTCGCTTCTGGACTAGGGTTCGGAGACCTGTCTTATGCTTGGCCAACTTGGTCGTCTGAGCCGGAGTCAGTGGTACGTTGCCTTTTAACAGGTTGTACCCGATCTCGCACAGACAGGGTACAAGCTCAGGGTCCGCGCCGCTTACAATGGCTCGAACCAACTCGGGTGGGGCCGTTTTCAATACACGGAGCGTCGGGGCGTGCTTCCGTACTCGCGCAGACATCATGTACAACTAATGCTAGAACCCACAACTTTCTCCTCATCCAGAACCACCAAGGTGTTCGGTTCCAAATCGGCAAGGTTAGGTAGGCCTTCCACGAACGTGATGTGAGGCATTGCTGCATACGCTGCCTGCCATTCTCCAATGGGTGGGGTGATCATGCTCTCGGCGTGTTGAAGGAGCTTCCTGACGAAGTGCGTTTTGGCGGAGCCCGTGGGTCCTGCGATGACGCAAGTGAAGGGATGCTGCCACCCAGGGTCCATGGTTCGAGCTGTATGCGCTGTCGTGGTAACCCGCTCTTGTAAATTTGATACGAATGAACTGGGGGGGGGGGGTACAACCAGAACGTCGGTCGCCGTTGTCGATGGGCGTTCACTGTGAGTGATGAAATCCGGTGTGTTTTCAGACGTAGTGGGTGTACTTGGTGTAGAGCTCGATGTGGACTGTATACTTGATGTGGAACTCGATGTGGCTGATATACAATTACCAATATACGAGTTGTCAGAGCATTTCCAGCACAGCTCTATACATTTGTATCTAATACCGCTTATGCCGGTGACAGAGGCCGTGTGATCATATCATCCAAGTTACCACATCAACAGGTACAATAAAAGCGTATCTGAGATACAACACACATCACGAATCGTTAGATTCTTGGTATGTGCTTTAGAATAGGTTAAACGGAAGACTATACTGTGAAGTTATGTGACTCTGTCAGTATGTCGGCACCTCTTCCCACTTCCTTTATATGTATTGTAATTGTACACGTGGTGTGGTGGTGATGTCTGGGCTCGTTTCGATCACATGGCTGGCTGGTGTAGAGAAGGTCTGTAGACTGGTTTGACTGCCACTCACAGCTGGAGTTCTAAGTTGGTTAAGTAGCGTGCTGAGATAGGCTACGTCGTAAAACACACCTCCGTACAATACACTCAGCAGGGTTAGCAATATCACTATAAAGCCAACTTGCGCGTTACGCGTTTTGGGAGACGCTGTGTTCAGAGGCAGCTGCTGTTTTCAGTAGCACCGTGGTCGAACGTGGAATGAAGGATGACGGTAGTGGTGTCTGGCTTTATAGTCGTTTCACCTAGTTGGCCGCGACCCAGGAATTGAAGGAACTGGGCCAGCCTTGCCATTTGACGAAATGAAACAGTTAGCCACGTCGATGTTCCGTTTTCAAGATCTGCTCCACCGTGTAGTAATTTTGCTTTGTTTTTACGACTGGCTGTAATTGCGTCTCGTTAAACGTCCCTAGCAACGGTTCCCCTCGAAGATCTTCCAGTTCATAGACTCGCTGCTGTCGGGGTAGGCGCCGTTTAATCAGGAAATGCTCGTCGCTCCAGTTGGGCAAGTAACTTTTCTCAAATTGACCTTTGACTTTACTGATCCGTACAGGGTCCCCGACCTTGAACACCTCCTTCGGCGTTCGCTGCGATTGCCTGGGGTACAAGACACGCCGGACTTGGGCTTCATTGCGTTGGGTCACGGTAATTGGCGCTCTCCCTATACTCCGGTGACAGGCTCGATTGTAATCACTCACAAGATTAGGGAGAACATCGATGTACCGCCTTGTATTCTTATAGGTAAAATATTTATACATGCGGCCTTTGAATGTCCTGTTGAATCTTTCCACAACGGAAGCGTTGGTCTCGTTGTACGTATGGAAGAAAAACACCTTCTGGGCTTTCAGAAACTGTTGGAACGGTCTGTTGAGGAATTCCGTGCCTTCGTCGGTTTGCAAATACAAGGGTTTGCGCCCGGTCTTGAAGATGTCCTTGAACGCCGCTATGAGATTCGCCCCCGTTTTCGTCCGGATGGGTACCACCCACGCCTACTTGGACAGGATATCGATGCACGTCAAGATATACCGATTCCCATCGTTGTGTTTGGCAAAGGCGCTCATATCGACCAAATCCGCTTGCCACTGGGCATCTATTCCTCCCACGATGACCCGGTTCCCTGAAAAAATTGCGACGGACAGATCGATGTAAGGTATAGGTTTCTTGTTTTTTAACCAATCTCGGACTTGGGCACGTTGTATCCCCTGTGGTTTGGCCGCTCGATAGAGAGCCGACAATGCACTATAGGCCGCCGGACTGTCGGGGCTGTACTATAAGTTATCCAACACCTTCTCCCAACTCTTCATGGTGACAAATGATGATGAACCCTGGCTCTATTATTTATTTATAACGGGGCCCATGGTAAATGACCAGTCCAACTCTTCTTCCGTAAGCACTTGATCCACATCTGTCACGGCATCTTCCAATGCAGACCATAGAACAGTGTGAAGGGTAAAATGCACTGTACCCCCATCTAGCCGAGCCAATTGAGCAAAGAAGGCGCCGCGTCGGATGTACACACCGTGACACAAGTGTATGAGGTCGCCGTCCAGTTCACCAGACAACACCCGTTTGAATTTTGTCCAGCCCTCCCGGAATAGACGAATATGAGCCGGGCACGGTTGTGTAGGGTCTGCATCACAGATATCTCCCACCTCCACCATGATATCGACCTTAACCGCATAGACGTCCAGGAAGACCTCGGGGTCAAGCTGAGAAACGCCCGTATTATATACTCCGTCATGGTCAGTACGCGAATGGTACGAGATTTGACTGCCTCTAGTATTTATAGGGAGAAAAAGTTTTGGACGTGAGATCAAAGGGTCGGGTGGTCATGTCACTGGGCTGACAGTCTAGCCGGATAATCAATGGCATCGTCGTCAGCCTCCGCTTCATCGCTAGGTTTGGTAATTTGTTAGTTGGGTTTTGCCGCCACTTCACTCAGGGCACGAGCCCAGCCCAACTCAATAGCTGACCGCTCGTCCGGTGTAAACAGCTGGTCCACAATAGGCACCACTTTCTTGAAGGCAGTCCACAGATCGGGATCTAGGGTGAAGCCTCGCGCAGGGTCTTGGTAACGGCCCAGGCGTGGGAAGAAGGTTCCACGGTGTACGTAGAGGGCATTATCTATGTGGATGAGGTTTCTGTCGAGCTCACCGCTCAACACTCGTTTAAATTGGGTCCAGAGGTCACGGTATAACGTAACCGTATTCGATACGGTCTCAGCGCGCGACCAGCAAACGTCTCCACGGTCTTCAACGATGGTGACTTTATCTTCATAGACGTGGAACCCCACCCGGGGTGAAAGGGGAAGGATGGCTCGTAGGACTGGTGACATGGTTGACCCAGTGACGAACGGTGAATGACACACACACTGACTGTCTCTCGTATTTATGGTCAGGTACCTCGGTGACATGGTTGACGCAATGACGATCGGTGAATGACGCACACTGTGACTGACCCTCGTATATATATTTTTTTCAACCAATCTCGGACTTGGGCACGTTGTATCCCCTGTGGTTTGGCCGCTCGATAGAGAGCCGACAATGCACTATAGGCCGCCGGACTGTCGGGACTGTAGTATAAGCTATCCAACACCTTCTCCCAACTCTTCATGGTGACAAATGATGATGGACCCTGGCTCTATCATTTATTTATAACGGGTATATCTTGGGTCGGAGTTTCTTTCTGATTTTCTTCGTTGGCTTCTGCCAGCACATTGCCCATGGTAAATGACCAGTCCAACTCGTCTGATGACCGCTCTTCTTCCGTAAGCACTTGATCCACATCTGTCACGGCATCTTCCAATGCAGACCATAGAACAGTGTGAAGGGTAAAATGCACTGTACCCCCATCTAGCCGAGCCAATTGAGCAAAGAAGGCGCCGCGTCGGATGTACACACCGTGACACAAGTGTATGAGGTCGCCGTCCAGTTCACCAGACAACACCCGTTTGAATTTTGTCCAGCCCTCCCGGAATAGACGAATATGAGCCGGGCACGGTTGTGTAGGGTCTGCATCACAGATATCTCCCACCTCCACCATGATATCGACCTTAACCGCATAGACGTCCAGGAAGACCTCGGGGTCAAGCTGAGAAACGCCCGTATTATATACTCCGTCATGGTCAGTACGCGAATGGTACGAGATTTGACTGCCTCTAGTATTTATAGGGAGAAAAAGTTTTGGACGTGAGATCAAAGGGTCGGGTGGTCATGTCACTGGGCTGACAGTCTAGCCGGATAATCAATGGCATCGTCGTCAGCCTCCGCTTCATCGCTAGGTTTGGTAATTTGTTAGTTGGGTTTTGCCGCCACTTCACTCAGGGCACGAGCCCAGCCCAACTCAATAGCTGACCGCTCGTCCGGTGTAAACAGCTGGTCCACAATAGGCACCACTTTCTTGAAGGCAGTCCACAGATCGGGATCTAGGGTGAAGCCTCGCGCAGGGTCTTGGTAACGGCCCAGGCGTGGGAAGAAGGTTCCACGGTGTACGTAGAGGGCATTATCTATGTGGATGAGGTTTCTGTCGAGCTCACCGCTCAACACTCGTTTAAATTGGGTCCAGAGGTCACGGTATAACGTAACCGTATTCGATACGGTCTCAGCGCGCGACCAGCAAACGTCTCCACGGTCTTCAACGATGGTGACTTTATCTTCATAGACGTGGAACCCCACCCGGGGTGAAAGGGGAAGGATGGCTCGTAGGACTGGTGACATGGTTGACCCAGTGCCGAACGGTGAATGACACACACACTGACTGTCTCTCGTATTTATGGTCAGGTACCTCGGTGACATGGTTGACGCAATGACGATCGGTGAATGACGCACACTGTGACTGACCCTCGTATATATATTTTTTTCAACCAATCTCGGACTTGGGCACGTTGTATCCCCTGTGGTTTGGCCGCTCGATAGAGAGCCGACAATGCACTATAGGCCGCCGGACTGTCGGGACTGTAGTATAAGTTATCCAACACCTTCTCCCAACTCTTCATGGTGACAAATGATGATGGACCCTGGCTCTATCGTTTATTTATAACAGGTATATCTTGGGCCGGAGTTTCTTTCTGATTTTCTTCGTTGGCTTCTGCCAGCACATTGTCCATGATAAATGACCAGTCCAACTCGTCTGATGACCGATCTTCCTCCGTAAGCACTTGATCCACATCTACCACGGCATCTTCCAATGCAGACCATAGATCAGGGTGAAGGGTAAAATGGACTGTACCCCCATCTAGCCGAGTCAATTGAGCAAAGAAGGGGCCGCGTCGGATGTACACATCGTGACACAAGTGGATGAGGTCGCCGTCCAGTTCACCAGACAACACCCGTTTGAATTTGGTCCAGCCCTCCCGGAACAGACGAATATGAGCCGGGCACGGTTGTGTAGGGTCTGCATCACAGATGTCTCCTACCTCTCCATGATATCGACCTTATCCGCATAGACGTGCAGGAAGACCTCGGGGGTCAAGCTGAGAAACGCTCGTAGTATATGCTCCGTCATGATCAGTACGTGAATGGTACAAGATTTGACTGTCTCTCGTATTTATACGGAGAAAAAGTTTATGACGTGAGATCAAAGGATCGGGTGGTCATGTCACTGGGCTGACTGAGTCTAGCCGGATAATCAATGGCATCGTCGTCTGGTAATTTGTTCATTGGGTTCTGCCGCCGCTTCACTCAGGGCGCGAGCCCACTCCAACTGAACAGCTGACCGCTCGTCCGGTGTAAACAGCTGGTCCACAATAGGCACCACTTTCTCGAAGGCTGTCCACAGATCGGGGTCTAGGGTGAAGCCTCGCGCAGGGTCTTGGTAACGGCCCAGGCGTGGGAAGAAGGTTCCACGGTGTACGTAGATGGCATTGTCTATGTGGATGAGGTTTCCGTCGAGCTCACCGCTCAACACCCGTTTAAATTTGGTCCAGCCGTCACGGTGTAGCGTAACCGTATTCGATACGGTCTCAGCGCGCGACCAGCAAACGTCTTCACGGTCTTCAACGATGGTGACTTTATCTTCATAGACGTGGGACCCCACCCGGGGTGAAAGGGGAAGGATGGCTCGTAGACTGGTGACATGGTTGACCCAGTGACGAACGGTGAATGACACACACTCTGACTGTCTCTCGTATTTATGGTCAGGTCCCTCGGTGACATGGTTGACGCAATGACGATCGGTGAATGACGCACACTGTGACTGATCCTCGTATATATCGGTTGCACATAAGCGCATCTGCGGAGGCTCTGAAGAGCCGTTCTTTTTCTGTCGTTGTCATTGCCGCAACGTCAGGGTCAATAGGGTAAAGGCCATTACTAGGCCAACGAGCCGTCCCTGGTTCCGGCGTGAGCGCTCGTGGTCCATAGTCCGGGCATCAAGGATGGCTGTCATAGTTCAGTAGTGGTGAGTGATAGCACACCTCTCCATCGAGTGCATTCTGTCGAGGACCGCTTCTGTGAACTCTTTCAGGATCTGGCGTCGCCCCTCGTTGTCACCATCGGCAAACATGGACCGAGCCACTGCTCGGTAATCCGTGAGTGAATTAACCACGGTCGCATGCTGTAAAATGCGGGTCGCATAGGGATGGGTGTCCGTCATGGCTCTGTAACCGTAGGAATGGGAGTGTGGGATCCAGAGGGACGTGTTTTACAGACCATGTCACACATGCGCGCCTATACGTAGCTCTACGGGTGTAGTCCGTGATACGTACTATTCTGATTGGTTAGTCCAAAAAGAGAGCAACAACAACAACATTGCGTATTACACATTTTGTTAGCCTCTCTGCGTATTTGAAGTCTCGGGACTACTAAACCGCGGAAGCGTTCCCGCTCATCACCGAGTCCCGCGCCGGCGTGCGGCCGGATAACCCGCGCAGGCGTGCGACCGGGCCGGGGGAAACCCCGGATGTTGAAGAGTGCCCAGATGTTGAAGAGTTCTCGGATGTTGAAGAGGTCCCGGATGTTGAAGAGGTCCCTGATTTTACAGTACATGCATTCCATACATGCGGTGGGAAACCCGGATGTTGAAAGTCAGTACATGCATAAGTTCTAAGGAAAAATGTGACGTAACACACGACCCACCAAACTACGTGACCTGCGCAGTAATCTACAAAAACTCGGATGTAAGATGAGTACCCTAATTTTACATGCGCCCACCCATGCAACCAGGCCCCGATAAGCCCAAAACCGATATTAGCCCCCACTAGACAGGGCTGATAGGAGTTTTCCCTATTGTCGGGGTAAAGTCCGTGTTCCGCTTTTTATATTTTCGGAAACAAATCCTCAATTTACATACACCCACCCGATTGACTCGATAGGCAGGCCGCGATAAGCCCGGGGACCAATATTAGCCCTTTGGGATAGGGTTGATAGGAGTATATTCTAGGGTAAAGTCCGTGTTCCGCTTTTTATATCTGGAGAAATTTTACAGGCACCCACCTTGCCTCTAGAGGGCAGCACCATCGATGCCAAAGGGGAATCCCCTTTTTGTTTGTTTATTTTTTTGCGGAGATATACTGGACAATAAACGCTCGACCCTCGGATCGCACGAAATGCTAGACTCGTCCTAATAACATCGTCCAACACCTATAGATTATGTTTATTACTATAAGTCTTCCTTCCATTGGTTTCGTGGAAAAACCCTGACCTTGAACTAGTGTGAGCACGTGACCTCCCCGTGATGGAAAAACTCCAGATACAAGTCAGTACATGCATTTCATAGTCAGACATACCCAGATTGCGCCCGATTCACGCAGACCGGAAGTGACGTCATACCCCACACCTGCGCACTCTCCGTGATGGAAAAGACGAGATACAAGTCAGTACATGCATTCCATACAGTCAGACGAGGTGAAAATACTCGCTTCTGATTGGCTGTCAAAGGTCACAATTGGAACTCTTCTGTGTTCGGAGGTAGTTTTTCTCCTCAATATGCAAATTTTTGAGGTCAAAGGTCAATGAGAGTCAATATCCACTCTGTATACTAGTGATCACGTGACCTCCCCGTGATGGAAAAACCCCAGATACAAGTCAGTACATGCATTCCATACAGTCAGACGAGGTCAAAATACTCGCTTCTGATTGGCTGTCAAAGGTCACAATTGGAACTCTTATGTGTTCGGAGGTAGTTTTTCTCTCCAATATGCAAATTTGTAAGGTCAAAGATCAATGAGAGTCAATATCCTCTCTGTATACTAGAGATTGCCGAAGATTGCCGGAGAATTTCCCCCGGCTCCCCGCGTATTTGAGACTACTTTCTGTGTCCGCGGAGGCGAACCGCATCACCGCCAAACCGCATCACCGCGGAGGAATCCCCTAACATGTCCAAACATGATCCAAGGTCAGATGATGGACGGGATGAGAGGATACAGGTCAGTACATGCTCAAGTGCACTCATTGACCTTTGACCTCCCCACCTTCACGTGACCTCCACAGAGGTCAAAGGTCAATAAGCTGTTAATTCTTCTTTGTATACTACTGGCGTGTCGCGAGTGACCAATCAGAATTGAGAGCGAAGCCCGCCATAATCTCACTGTTCCTGGATGGATGGACAGTTACGTTGGATTTTGAATCGCCCGGCAAAGGTAAAAAATTGCACAAATTTACTAATTTGACGACGGGAATATATAAAGTGATACTTGTAGAATATGCTGATGTATTTTGTTTGGCGGTAAACCGTTTATTTCTCGATCCACCCAAAGTGCGTTTCACACCTTGTTGTGGATTTATATAAAGCATGGGGTTATATATAGAGACCCCATATTTCGACACTTCACCCTAATACCACCGCCCACACACCCAAAAACTCCTGTTTGCATACTGAGGTTTATGCTACCGCGCTCGGCTTTGGGTCTCTATTTTCGAGGTGTGCTGGATATCTATTTTATATTCCAAGTACCGCGTCGCTCGAACGTCTTATCACTTTTATATTTTAAACTACTTCAGCTGACTCTAGCCTTGACATCTTAGAATATTTTTGCATAAACTTTAGAATTCTAATTATTCTTGATTGGTCCGTGCTGCATTGGTAGGATTTTGTGTATTTTAATCACCTAGCGGCAAAGAGAGTTTGCCCCAGTCGCTTGCTCGCCGACATCTGTACGTTTGTGTCATATATTTTGCAGGTATGTTGCTCTATATACTTTGTGGGTATCTGTTTTTTCTCACGTATGGTTAGTCTCGTTGATAATGGTAATGTTTCCATATTATCCAAGCTATTCTAGACCACTAATTCATATCTGATGGATTTTATCCATGATAAACTATTTAATTTTCTATGTCGCGGTTGATATACCATGCATTGGATAAATAAACTACAATCTCAGTAAACTCAGATATAATATCATGGAATATTGTATCTGAATTCAGTCCTATATAAATCCCGTGCGAGTTGAAACTACTATTGTTAGCCAATCGGATGGATAGCTGGTTGTAACTATTTCAAAATCACGCCTACAGTAATTACACACGGTAGCTTGTGGTCTAAAATATAAACATTATCTTGAAACAGTTTCCAAATATGGCATCATTTCCAGACAAGGTCCGTAAACATCAAAGAGTTTATTCCCGCCGAAAAGTCTGGCGTTGTTAGGGATAGAAAATATCAAAAGATTGTGCCGTGCGAAGAGGGTTAGGGTTAGGGTTAGGGTCAGAGCGAAAAGGTTGAAATGGTCGTGATTGGCTTATTATGGGATCTCGTAGAATGTCGCCGAACATTTCGCACGAAAAATTCATAGCGTTAGGTCTAGATGGTATTCCCCTGATTTACCATCTTGGTTTACCTAGATTGAAATAAACTACTGATCGTTGATTGAAATAATGTATTCATTTGAATTGCCGAACGTAATGATTTATTTATACCAATTGATTGTTGTAACATAACTAGGCTCCAGTCGCTTGCTTGCGGACACCTGTACGTTTGTGTCTTGCGGTCACACCTGTACGTTTGTGCGTTGCGGCGCGGGACTTTAAAATGGTTCTTGCTTCTATGTGTCCGTGCATGTCCGTGCATGTCTGTTCGAATGATTACTTTCTAACGCTTTGTTGGATTCTTCCGAAATTCGGCATACGCATTCCTTGCGACAAGACGCCAGTCGGTATCGCATTTCAGCAACATCTGCCTGAAGGTGGTGCCACTGGATCAAAATGGTTCTTGCTTCTATGTGTCCGTGCATGTCCGTGGATGTCCGTGCATGTCTGTTCGAATGATTACTTCCTAACGCTTTGTTGGATTCTTCCGAAATTCGGCATATGCATTCCTTGCGACAAGACGCCAGTCGGTATCGCATTTCAGCAACATCTGCCCGAAGGTGGCGCAACTGGGTCAAAATGAATCTTGCTTCTTTGTGTCCGTGGATGTCAGTTACAAGCGATAACTTCCAAACGCTTTCTTGGATTCTTCCGAAATTTGGCATACGCACTCCTCGTGCATGTCCGTGGATGTCCGTGCATGTCTGTTCGAATGATTACTTCCTAACGCTTTGTTGGATTCTTCCGAAATTCGGCATATGCATTCCTTGCGACAAGACGCCAGTCGGTATCGCATTTCAGCAACACCTGCCTGAAGGTGGCGCCACTGGGTGAATATGAATCTTGCTTCTTTGTGTCCGTGGATGTCAGTTACAAGCGATAACTTCCAAACGCTTTCTTGGATTCTTCCGAAATTTGGCATACGCATTCCTTATGAGAAGACGCGGTTGCATACTGGTTTTCAGTAACATTTGCCTGAAGGTGGCGTCACTGAGTTTCGCTTCTTCATGTCCGTTCCAGTTAAAATGGGTCTTGCTCTCTTTGTGTCTGTGTTTGTTCAAATCCTTCACAGGCGATAACTTCCAAAAGATTTGTCGGATTCCTTCGCAAGTTAGCATATACACTCCTTGTGACCAGACATGGGTTGGAATCTTGGTATATACATCCACCCAATTAAAATGTAGCCGTAGATTAGAATTGGAAATAAATGCATTCGAAACCATGTGGATAAAAATTGAGCTACAAGGTCAGATTATATTACTAAATATTTCATATATTACCCCTAAATGTCCAGCCCCAATTTATCAAGAGTTTGAAAATATGGTAGAAGACGCATTCGATGCTTGTCCAAATCTTATCATAACAGGGGACTTGAATGACGACCTTCTAAACGAAAACTCTCGCCATCTAGAACCGACTCAATATTAACAATATTATAAATGAACCAACCAGAGTCACAGCACACTCGTCAACACTACTTGATCCAGTCATTATCTCCGACACAATTAATATTCAGGATAGTGGGGTAATTAGGGTTGACGAGGACATAAGCGATCATAGAGCCACTTATGTTGAGATATTATCAAAACACAATTTGAAACATGCATATAAACGACAAGTTTGGGTATATAAGGCTGCGAACTTTGAGCTGCTTAACACGTTATTATTAAATACTAATTGGACTGAGCTTTTTGAAGAGTGTGTTATAGATGAAGCTGCTGAAAAATTTACAGAAAGATTCTTAGAAACAGCCAAAACATGTATACCGTACAAAACAGTTACTATACGACCAAAAGACAGAGCATGGTATGACAGTGAAATAAGAAGAGAAATGCGAAAGAGAGATAAACTAAAAAAGAAAGCAGTCAAGACAAAAAGACCTACCGATTGGAAGAACTATAAGATAAGTAGGAATAAAGTTAATAATATGAAAAAATATGCCAAAACTAACTATTTTAATCATATCGAAAATGTTTTATTAACCGCGAAATCTCAAGATCCAAAATTTTATTGGAAAATCGTTAAAAAATTAGTTAGTGATACAAAAATTGTACGTGAAATACCACCATTGGTTTCCCAAGACCCCACAGGAAACAATACCACCTCTTTCAGTGATGTAGACAAAGCTAATGCGTTAAACAAATTCTTCGCTTCCATCTCCACCGTCGACGACACTTACCCCAGTTCGAACAAAAATGTAATAGTGTACTTGATGAAATTGAGATTACAGAAGATGAAGTCCGTGAAATCATCAATAATATTGAAACCAATAAAGCAGTAGGGCCAGACCTGATCAGTCATAAAATGCTTAAGAGTTGCGTTCAAACCATTTGCAAACCGCTTTGTATGCTTTTCAATATGTCACTCGCAAGTAGAAAGTTTCCGAAGTGCTGGAAAATTTCCAACATACTGCCCATATTTAAAAAAGAAGATCCACATCTTCCATCGAACTATCGTCCAATATCATTGCTTAGCTATGTGTCAAAAATTATGGAAAGAATTATGTTCAAACACATATACAACCATTTTAACGAACATGACCTTTTTTTATAAGTATCAATCCGGATTCCTCCCGGGTCACTCTACAGTGTATCAGCTAATCGAATTATATCACACTATTTGTAATTCCTTGGATGAGGGTACGAATTCATGTGTAGTGTTTTGTGATATATCGAAGGCATTCGATACAGTATGGCACAAAGGCTTACTGTTTAAATTGAAACAATATGGCATTGATGGTGCCCTGCTGGAATGGTTAAATAGTTATCTTAACGAAAGATTTTCTAAAGTCATTGTTGGATCCGCGACCTCATCATCGGAAACGATTAACGCAGGAGTCCCACAAGGCTCAGTTTTAGGTCCTTTGCTGTTTCTAGTGTACATAAACGATATTGCCGACAAACTTATAAGCCTCACCAGACTTTTCGCCGATGACTCCTGTTTGCAATTTTCATCAGTTAACCTTGCCGAGATAGAAGCAGTAATAAATCGAGATCTTATCTCCTTGATAGAATGGTCGAAGCAGTGGTTGCTGAATTTCAATGCACTGAAAACAATACTTCTCTTGTTTACTAACAAGAAACTGCCCAGACAGCTTGAAATCTACTTTGACAACATCCTACTTCAAGTATCTGACAATCATCGCCATTTAGGCATCATCTTACAAGAAAACTGCAAATGGGGAAATCATATTAATCAGATTACAAACTCCGCCGCAAAACGCATTGGAATTATGAGAAAACTAAAATATCAACTTGGCAGATCAGCTTTATCACAGATATATCTATCTTTCGTTAGACCCATTCTAGAATACGGCTCTGTTGTCTGGGACGGGTGTACACGTGAAGAAGCTGATAAGCTCGAAAAACTTCAACTTGCTACGGCGCGTATTGTTACTGGACTTCCAGCGTACGCCAGTAGAGAATCCATTTACTTTGAAACTGGATGGGAAACGTTGGCAAGTAGACGTCGGACCGCAAAATTAAAATTAATGTACAAAATAGATAATGAAGACTGCCCTAAATCTAAGGAATAATTCTGATTACGTGATACCCAGAGCTAGGCTTTCTATTTTAAAAAACTCTTTCATTCCATCAGTTATACATGAATGGAACAATCTCAGTGTTGACACAAGAAATAAACCATCACTCCCGTCGTTTAAATATTCCATCACTGATCAAAAGTGTACAGCTAAATATCTCTGGCAAGGCACTCGCGAAATTAACATAATTCATACCCAACTGAGACATCAATGTAGCAAATTAAATGTTGATCTCTTCCGCATAAATTTGTCTAATGTTTCAAGCTGTAAATGTGGAGAACCAAGAGAGGATGCCAATCATTTCTTTTTCGTATGTCCGTTGTACAACACAATTAGAGATGAGCTGCGAGCGAAAATTTCTCAAGATTATACACTTCACGATCTACTTTGGGGAAATAGATCCTTCACAGATGAAACGAATTCTGTAATATGCACTGCAACTCAAACATTTAGCAAAAACAGTTTACGATTTATTAAGCAAAACAGTGTCCCCAGTTGCGAACTGTGAGAAGGCGGGCCCCATAATACTTTCCAGCTGCGCACTTCTGTGTTCTGTCTCGTAATATATGTAAATATCATGTTAAATCTAGGATAAACAATGTGTCATATTGTGTATATTATATATATGAAAAATATTGATGAAGTATTTGAAAACTGTATATTCAAAACTGTATATTTAGACAATATTTTATGTGGAAGTATATTGTCAGTAATGTATATATGATTATATATTAATAATTAAATGTAACATAAGCTTGTAGGGAGAGGGGTCAGTAAGTTGAAAGAACTTTACCCCAATCCTTTGTACTTTAATTGTACAATAAAATAAGTTTAAACTAAACATGGGTTGGTTACATGGCGTATTGTTACTGGACTTCCAGCGTACGCCAGTAGAGAATCCATTTACTTTGAAACTGGATGGGAAACGTTGGCAAGTAGACGTCGGACCGCAAAATTAAAATTAATGTACAAAATAGATAATGAAGACTGCCCTAAATACATAACAGATTTGGTTACACCCCTTGTAGGACAAACGACCCCCTATAATCTAAGGAATAATTCTGATTACGTGATACCCAGAGCTAGGCTTTCTATTTTAAAAACTCTTTCATCCATCAGTTATACATGAATGGAACAATCTCAGTGTTGACACAAGAAATAAACCATCACTCCCGTCGTTTAAATATTCCATCACTGATCAAAAGTGTACAGCTAAATATCTCTGGCAAGGCACTCGCGAAATTAACATAATTCATACCCAACTGAGACATCAATGTAGCAAATTAAATGTTGATCTCTTCCGCATAAACTTGTCTAATGTTTCAAGCTGTAAATGTGGAGAACCAAGAGAGGATGCCAATGATTTCTTTTTCGTATGCCCGTTGTACAACACAATTAGAGATGAGCTGCGAGGGAAAATTTCTCAAGATTATACACTTCACGATCTACTTTGGGGAAATAGATCCTTCACAGATGAAAAGAATTCTGTAATATGCACTGCAACTCAAACATTTATCAAAAACAGTTTACGATTTATTAAGCAAAACAGTGTCCCCAGTTGCGAACTGTGAGAAGGCGGGCCCCATAATACTTTCCAGCTGCGCACTTCTGTGTTCTGTCTCGTAATATATGTAAATATCATGTTAAATCTAGGATAAACAATGTGTCATATTGTGTATATTATATATATGAAAAATATTGATGAAGTATTTGAAAACTGTATATTCAAAACTGTATATTTAGACAATATTTTATGTGGAAGTATATTGTCAGTAATGTATATATGATTATATATTAATAATTAAATGTAACATAAGCTTGTAGGGAGAGGGGTCAGTAAGTTGAAAGAACTTTACCCCAATCCTTTGTACTTTAATTGTACAATAAAATAAGTTTAAACTAAACATGGGTTGGTATTGCGTTTCAGCAAGATCCACCTGAAGGTGGCGCCACTGGGTCTTGTTCCAATCTTCTGTTCATGTCCGTGGTTTCCATTCAAATTCTTCACAAGCGATAATTTCCAAATGCTTCGTCTAATAATTAGGCTTCCCTAAATGCGTTTGTCATTTGTTCTTCTTTGTTCCGCTTCTCGCTTCATGTCGCTTTAAATGAAGGACACTATTTTCTTAAATTTGCTGCCCAGTCCTTTTATTCCACATCATATGATTTACACTAAAGCTTTTGCAGGAACCATATTTTTTTTCATAAGCATAATATGAAATAACTGGCAGGGGAATCCCCGCAGTACCGAACCCGTGTTAGTTTTGAATTTTGTGTCGCCTTAAATGAAGGACATTTCCTTCAACTTTGCTATGAAAACATTCTATTCCACATCATATGATTTACCCTAAAGCTTTTGCATGCACCATATTATATTTCCGAAGTATAATATGAAATAACTGGCGGGGAAATCCCCACAGTACCGAACTCCTGGTTTTTTGAATTTCGTGTCATCTTAAATGAAGGACAACATTTTCTTCAATTTTGCTATCAAATAATTGTATCTCACATCATATGATTTACCCTAAAGCTTCTGCAGGAACCATTTGTGTCCACAGTGTAACTTACTATATTAATTACAACTGAGTTCCTAAAGTTTGGGTGCACACTGTGCATATGATCAATTTCCTGAATTGAATTGAATTCCATCTTGTGGTTTTTGTCGGGTTTACCAAGGTAAACCCTACATTAGTATCACTTTTCAGTTTTTCTTTTTTCTTCTGCACATGTGTAGTTTTGATCTCCTGCCCGGAGACTGTTCTCATTTGATGCCCCTTACAGCATTCACAACAGGCCTCGCACAAGCCATGCAATTCCAGGCGCTAAGAGTAATGGAATTTCGTTGAAAGGACATGGAAAGTCAGAGGAAATATATGTACAGAGTCCGGGAAAATGAGTGGAAAAGCTAAGTTATTCTCTGAAGTTCAGCGAAATTTATTGCGGAATAAAAATCCAAACAGCCGTGAAACGTGTTTGCTGGTGACCCTTCGCCAGATTGGAACGAGGTCAGACAGCTCATTTACATATTTTGTGTAGTCCATTGGTTGAACTAAACTCGTGACTGTTTCCCGCTGAATTAATATTCATATTCTGTGACGTGTATTGGTCGAGGTCATAATGTCGACAGCTGATTGGCTCACGCTCTTGACATCTGTACTAATTTACGTATCAGAACAGTCGCCATTTGAACTGGTCAAATTGCAGTCGCCATTGTTCGTTGGTTTGGAATTTAGCTTTGGGCTAATTTTGCCGATGCCGGGAAAATGCAAATTTAATGAACATTGGCTGAGACTGGATGATTATAACTGTGGTTGTCCCGTCACGGTGAGAGGACAGCAACGTACACGGTGTGTCAAACAAATGTGGATCTGTCCAATATCGGCGATGGTACTTTACGGAGCCATACAAAAATTACAGGATACACAAACTTTACACACATATTCTTGACAAAAATTACAGGATACACAAACTTTACACACATATTCTTGAGGTTGTTCTATAACTATATGGCACTTTATGAATTATTATTACGAATATGAATTTTAATATTTTTGAACATTTTTCAATCTTTGGTAAGCTACCTTACAACAAAAGTTATGATTCATATATAATGCAAGATCACAAAGATGATCTTCACTTTAGATAGGAATCGTCC
>JAVTVY010013880.1:0-52879 GCA_036873755.1 Hanleya hanleyi | reverse complement strand
ATCGACCTTCTGCGCATGCGCGGTGGCCGAAGGGTATGAAAATAGCCTTGTTGGAGCTAGGGGAGTCCCTAATGGTCCGATGGGATCGAGTGAGGTATCAAAGTGAAGCATTCATGAAGGGGCATTTAATGGACTGGGTGTGGGGTTGAACTATCGGCCTTCTGCGCATGCGCGGTGGCCGAAGGGTATGAAAATAGCTTTTTTGGAGCTAGGGGAGTCCCTAATGGTCCAATGGGGTCGAGTGAGGTATCAAAGTGAAGCCTAGATGAAGGGGTATTTTATGGCTGGGTGGGTGCATGTAAAATTTTTCCTGAAAAAAAACAAAACGGAAAACGGACTTTATCGAAAAATCCGGGAAAATGCCTATATGGGGTATGGGGGGTATATAGGTCGCCGGCCTTAACGGGGCTTGTCTATCAATAGAGTTATCTCCCCCTAGTTCCAGGGTGGGTGTATGTAAAAATTTTCCTGAAAAAATACGGAACACGGACTTTATCCTAAATTACGGGAAAATGCCTATATGGGGTATGGGAGGTATAGGACCATCCTGGGAAACCTACTTCCCTACATTTGCGGTATAGGTTGTGGGGTCGCGTTTTACTCGTCTCGTCATTTAGAACATGATAGGAGGTGTCCCCGTGCGAATCGGTGAAATTTTTGAAAAAAGTCGCCGAGCCCCATATAGTCCCATACTGGGAGTATAGGATCAATGTTTGTCCCCCTGGGAAACGTACTTCTATACATTTGCGGTAGGGTTGTTTGGATTTGTTTTTCACGTCTCGTCAAGGCAAACACCATAGGAAGTGTCCCGAAGCGAATCGGCGAAATTTTTGAAAAAAGTCACCGAGGCCTGGGTAGGCCCATAGGCCTATACTGCATGGCTATGGGTGTATAGGTCCATACGGGGTGGACATGTTGGAGTCTAGGTGTGTCCCTAATGGTCCAATGGGGTCGAGTGTGGTCTTATTTTGAAGCTCTCGTGGAGGAGCACTTGACTACACTAATGGTTCGTCCGTGTTCAATAGTCTGCGCATGCGCAGCCTAGCCCGTAGTATAGAAAACAGGCATTTTGGGTGCTATGTAGGGGTGTGTTTGGGGTCGAGATGAGCTAATCACGGTTCGAATGGGTCGTGTGAGGTGTCAAAGTGAAGCTTGTGTGGGGTAGCGTCAGAATGGTGTGTTTTTGAATGCATGTCGCGTCAATCTGCGCATGCGCAGTTGGTTGTAGTAAGTAAAGTGGCCATGTTGGGGCAGTACATGAAGGTATTTGGGGTAGAGATGGGCTATTCACGGTTCGAATGCGTCCTGGAAGGTGTCATCTTGTAGTTCTCGGGGTGTACATTCCGATTTGAGGGATGTCCGCGTCATCTGTGACGTCATTGATGACGTCATCAGTACGAGTAGTAGCGAAAGTGTGCATTTTGGGGCAGTGAAAGAAGGTATTTGGGATAGAGAGGACCTATCCTTAGTCCGAATGCGTCGTGGGAGGTGTCATCTTGTAGCTCTCGAGGTGTACATTCCGAGTTCAGGGATATCCACAGCATCTGTGACGTCATGGGTGACGTCATCAGTACGAGTAGTAGCGAAAGTGGGCATTTTTTTAGCAGTGAAGGATGTTATTTGGTGTAGAGATGAACCATCTGCGGTGCGAATGCGTCGTGTGAGGTGTCATCTTGTAGCAACGCCCACCAACGCCATTCTTAATGCTTCAACGCCCTGGTGAAATAGCTCAGAAGCTCTGATATTCCATGGATTTGTCACTAATTCTTCGAAATGCAGTGACGCCCTCGACGTCCGTCGTTACGCTTTAACACTCTAACATAACACTATGATATAGACCGGAGAGAGAACAGCAACAACAACAAGGATGACACATGAGAGAACAACAACAACAACAATTTTTTTTCATATAGTTTATTTTCCCCTCCATCATAACATACCCACGCTGGGGGAGCCGCGTTGGGTATGTTTACAATTCGAGAAAGATTCTTGTCCGATCAGAGGCCACCATTTGCATGTTTTATATTCGTTCCTGTCCGTTAGATGTATTCTTGTTCAATCAGAAGTCTCCATTTCAGAAAAATCCATCTTCGGCCATGTTCGCTCTGAACCGTTTATTCTAATCATCGTCGGGCAGGCCAGGATACCGTTGAGGCCACATATACTCAGATAGTTGTTTGTGCATTCTGAGTATCTATCAGTGCATGGATGAATACTTTCATCCGATGGGTTGATTGGTCGTCTTGGTCACGAAAAACGTAACATTGGTCACCCTCTTTACCACCCATTGTGTGCTGGGTCGTTGTTGTTTGGCCCATCTCAAGGCATCCAGTTGTTCCACTTGGGCCAGCATCATCTCTAGTGACCTCCGGTGAATGATGGTAAACGGTTGGTCGTACACTGGGTGGATGGCACTGGAATAGAAATAGCGCAATTCACCCGTCACCTTATGGCACAAGATGAACCCGAAAGCGACATTCAATGTGAAGGCCGTAGGTTGGTCATTGAAGATGGTTTCCACGTAGCTGCGTAGACGGGTGAGCTTGGTCAGTGGGAAATTGTAGATATCTTGAATAGGGTGATGACGGTGGAAACAGTGCCGTGTCATGGTTCAATGGCGCCGAGAGATGTCACTCTCTGGATGATATTCGGGTAAGAGATCGCTAGGAACATTTATGGGCTCGTCCAGAAAATGTTCGATGTATGACGTATGACTCGAAACCGTAACGGTGGGGTCCGGCCGGAAATCCAGGCTCTTCCCAACTGCAGGTATAGGCGGGCTCTCCGTCATCGCATCACCAGTGGCGTTCGTCTTCCCGGGCTTATCTTCAGTGGGTCTCACCTTCCGCGGCTCCTCTTCAGTAGGAAGTTGTCGCCAAAACCGTGGTACCGGGGCATGAATCAAACGCTGATGCCGTTTTAACGACTGCGTCGTTTGAAGAGTTGACCACAATCCTTACATTGTTCCGTCGCGTCCTCGTGGAATGAACGTTCGTGGCGCAGTAAAGCATCTTCCCGATTAAATGACCGTGCGCAGGTTATACAAGTATACAGTCCATCGTTGTGGGTGGAGGCCTCGTGGCGTCGTAAACTGTCCAGACGAGTAAACTTCTTCTGGCAAGTTGTGCAAGTGAACATCTTGGTGGTTGACAGAGTGTCTGATGAAACGGCAAGGCCGCTTCCTTTTCATAGCACGCTAGCTGGTAATCTATTTTTAGCACACTCTACCCCAAGTCGAGGATCGAGACTGGTGTACTGGTGTACGACTGAGCCGCATTGAAGACCCTCATACATACCCCAATGCAGGCGCAGACGCGAAGTACCCGGGTGATAGACACGGACGTCACGGATCCGAAAAGACACGGACTTTACCGAAAAGACACGGACTTTGCCGAAAAGACACGGACTTTACCGAAAAGACACGAAGGTGAACGCCATTGTGGGAAACCCCACAGACAGGTTATTACATGCATTCCTATGATGTTCACAGGTTATTCACGCATAATAAAAGGATTGATCTGTAATCTATGTTGTTGTTGTTCTCTTTTTTTGGGGGGGGGCTAACCCATCAGAATAGTATGTATCACGGACTACACCCGACCTCTAGACGCGCATGTGTGACCTGGTCTATAAAACACGTCTCAGTACGAGTAGTAGCGAAAGTGGGCATTTTTTAGCAGTGAAGGATGTTACTTGATGTAGAGATGGACCATCCGCGGTACGAATGCGTCGTGTGAGGTGTCATCTTGTAGCAACGCCCACCTACGCTATTCTTAATGCTTCAATGCTGTGGTGAAATAGCTCAGAAGCTCTGATATTCCATGGAATTGCCACTAATTCTTCGAAATGCAGTGACTCCCGTCAACCCCCGTCGTTACACCTTAACACGCTAACATAACGCCATGATATAGACCGGAGAGAGAACAACAACAGCAACAACAAGAAGGATCACACATGAGAGAACAACAACAACAAGAAGTATTTTTTTCATATAGTTTATTTTCCCCAATGTTACATCATACCCACGCTGGGGGAGCCGCGTTGGGTATATTTACAATTCAAGAAGATTCTTGTCCAATCAGAGGCCACCATTTGCATCTGTCATATTCGTTCCTGTCCGTTAGATGTATTCTCGGCTATTCTTGTCCAAGCAGAAGTCGCCATTTCAGAAAGTTTCATCTTCGGCCATGTTCGCTCTCGACCGTTTGTTCTAATCGTCATCGGACAGGCCAGGATACCGTTGAGGAAACATATCCTCAGATAGTTGTTTGCGCATTCTGAGTATCTATCAGTGTATGGGTGATTACTTTCATCCGATGGGGATGGTAGGTCAGTTTAACCACGAAGAACGTAACATTGGTGACCCTCTCTACTATCCACTTGGTGTTGGGACGCTGTTCATAGGCCCATTCCAAGGGATCCACAGTGTCCAGTTGGGCCAGCATCGTCTCTAGCGACGCCCGATTGGTGATTGTGAACGGATGGTCGTACACTGGGTTGATGGCACTGGAATAGAAATAGCACAATTCACGCGTCATCTTATGGCATAAGATGTACCCAAATGCTACATTTAATGTGAAAGACGTAGGTTGGTCATTGAAGATGGCTTCCACGTAGCTGCGTAGACGGGCGAGGTCGGTCAGTCGGAAGTTGTACAAGTCCAACATAGGGCGATGACGGTGGAAGCAGTGTCGGATCATGGACCAATGGCGTCGATACATCTCACTCACTGGATGATCTTCGGGTAAGAGATCGCTGGGAACATCCATCGCATCTTCCAGAAAATGTTCGTTGTTGTCAGGCGTATGACTGGAAACAGTAATGCTAGGGACCGGCTGGATATCTAGGCTCTCCTGAGGTGTGGGTATAGGTGGGCTCTCCGTGATCGCATCACCAGTGGCATTCTCCTCCCCGGGTTCATCTTCAGTGGATCTATCCCTCCTGGGTGCCTCTTTAGTGGAAAGTTGTCCCTCATGCCGTGGTGACGGACCATGAATCAAACGTTCATGCCGCTTTAACTGACTGGGTCGTCTGAAGAGTTGACCACATTCTTCGCATGGACGTTTGGGTGGCCCATGAATTGAACGTTCATGGCGCTGTAAATGATCTGAGCGCTGAAACGACAGTGTAGGCCTACATATCGTACAGCTATACCGGGCGGTTCCATCGTGCTTGGTAGCCTCATGGCGGCGCAAGTCGTGCCGGCGAGTGAATGATTTCGAGCACGTAGTACAAGTGAACATCTTGGTGGGCGTCGGAGCTCCGAGTTCGTTGGTGGTGGCGTTGGTGGTGGCGTTGGTGGCGTTGATGGTGGCGTTGGTGGCGTTGATGGTGGTGTTGGTGGCGCTGGTGGTGGCGCTGGTGGTGGCGTTGGTGATGATGTTGGTGGTGTGTGGCGGTGGTGTTGGTGGAGTTGGTTGTCGCTGACGTCCGCGCCTACATCCGAGTTCTTGTCGCTGACGTCCAAGTTAAACTGATTGTGCTAAAAATAGATCAACAGCTAGCTTGCTATAAAAAGGAAACGGCCTGACCGTTTCATCAGACACTCTGTCAACCACCAAGATGTTCACTATATGAAAAAAATACTTCTTGTTGTTGTTGTTCTCTCATGTGTGATCCTTCTTGTTGTTGCTGTTGTTGTTCTCTCTCCGGTCTATATCATGGCGTTATGTTAGCGTGTTAAGGTGTAACGACGGGGGTTGACGGGAGTCACTGCATTTCGAAGAATTAGTGACAATTCCATGGAATATCAGAGCTTCTGAGCTATTTCACCACAGCATTGAAGCATTAAGAATAGCGTAGGTGGGCGTTGCTACAAGATGACACCTCACACGACGCATTCGTACCGCGGATGGTCCATCTCTACATCAAGTAACATCCTTCACTGCTAAAAAATGCCCACTTTCGCTACTACTCGTACTGAGACGTGTTTTATAGACCAGGTCACACATGCGCGTCTAGAGGTCGGGTGTAGTCCGTGATACGTACTATTCTGATGGGTTAGCCCCCCCCAAAAAAAGAGAACAACAACAACATAGATTACAGATCAATCCTTTTATTATGCGTGAATAACCTGTGAACATCATAGGAATGCATGTAATAACCTGTCTGTGGGGTTTCCCACAATGGCGTTCACCTTCGTGTCTTTTCGGTAAAGTCCGTGTCTTTTCGGTAAAGTCCGTGTCTTTTCGGTAAAGTCCGTGTCTTTTCGGATCCGTGACGTCCGTGTCTATCACCCGGGTACTTCGCGTCTGCGCCTGCATTGGGGTATGTATGAGGGTCTTCAATGCGGCTCAGTCGTACACCAGTACACCAGTCTCGATCCTCGACTTGGGGTAGAGTGTGCTAAAAATAGATTACCAGCTAGCGTGCTATAAAAAGGAAGCGGCCTTGCCGTTTCATCAGACACTCTGTCAACCACCAAGATGTTCACTTGCACAACTTGCCAGAAGAAGTTTACTCGTCTGGACAGTTTACGACGCCACGAGGCCTCCACCCACAACGATGGACTGTATACTTGTATAACCTGCGCACGGTCATTTAATCGGGAAGATGCTTTACTGCGCCACGAACGTTCATTCCACGAGGACGCGACGGAACAATGTAAGGATTGTGGTCAACTCTTCAAACGACGCAGTCAGTTAAAACGGCATCAGCGTTTGATTCATGCCCCGGTACCACGGTTTTGGCGACAACTTCCTACTGAAGAGGAGCCGCGGAAGGTGAGACCCACTGAAGATAAGCCCGGGAAGACGAACGCCACTGGTGATGCGATGACGGAGAGCCCGCCTATACCTGCAGTTGGGAAGAGCCTGGATTTCCGGCCGGACCCCACCGTTACGGTTTCGAGTCATACGTCATACATCGAACATTTTCTGGACGAGCCCATAAATGTTCCTAGCGATCTCTTACCCGAATATCATCCAGAGAGTGACATCTCTCGGCGCCATTGGACCATGACACGGCACTGTTTCCACCGTCATCGCCCTATTCAAGATATCTACAATTTCCCACTGACCAAGCTCACCCGTCTACGCAGCTACGTGGAAACCATCTTCAATGACCAACCTACGGCCTTCACATTGAATGTCGCTTTCGGGTTCATCTTGTGCCATAAGGTGACGGGTGAATTGCGCTATTTCTATTCCAGTGCCATCCACCCAGTGTACGACCAACCGTTTACCATCATTCACCGGAGGTCACTAGAGATGATGCTGGCCCAAGTGGAACAACTGGATGCCTTGAGATGGGCCAAACAACAACGACCCAGCACACAATGGGTGGTAAAGAGGGTGACCAATGTTACGTTTTTCGTGACCAAGACGACCAATCAACCCATCGGATGAAAGTATTCATCCATGCACTGATAGATACTCAGAATGCACAAACAACTATCTGAGTATATGTGGCCTCAACGGTATCCTGGCCTGCCCGACGATGATTAGAATAAACGGTTCAGAGCGAACATGGCCGAAGATGGATTTTTCTGAAATGGAGACTTCTGTAACGCACTAAATAACGCAACAACTTCTGGATAAGATAATTATAGTTGTATTGTTCTTGACATCTGATACATAGTTGTCATCTTTGGCGTTAAGATGTTTGCTGTCAGTCTTGTTGAACAATAGTTGGATTCAACGAACTCAACGAACTCTACGAACTGTACGATTAACTGTAAACAAATAAAACAAAATAGTATAAGTTGTGTGTCCAAAGAATGCTTATCGTATGACACGTTAATTCACTACATCACCGGTACACCTCACTAACAGAATTTATGTGTACTATAGTTTTCAGTTTTATGAACTCCTTTACAAACATTACACAAAAATAAACAAACTTGTCATTAATGAACCGTAACATTAACAATACTACGAAAGGAACATTTATACATGGCTGTATTTGAGCGGTTTTGTATCGATAATCATTTCGTGCGCAAAACTGTGTCAAATAACATGTGTTGTTGTTGTCGCGCATACAACATTACTTCTAAATTCTTATGCATGCTTCATCGACTTATACAGATTAAATTATAACAGCGAACTGCTTCAAAAACGATCTGTAACAACTACAAAATATAAACAGTAGATAGTTTACCGGCTTTGTTGACCACTTAAGCACGAAAAGGTGTCTGAGATTTTCTGTCGATTTCCCGCTTTTACAAGGCAATGTGCTTACTCGCCACAACATCACGGGCAAGTCCTAAAACTAGCACTCGAGAACAATATCCAATAAACGAAAACGGATTAGAGTACATGTTGGCCGTTACACACCGGCTCCCTAATTGTTTACAAACAATTATTAACTACAAGTAGGTCAACATGTCAACACATTCGCCAGAAAATTATGAACTACAGTAATTCAATATGTCAACACATTCACCAGACATCAACTGTGAAAGTATTTCACTTTCTAATGATCTGCTTCGAGGATTAAGCAAAGTTTAGCGATTGGTCGATTTAAGACATTTGATGGTGTACGGACTCTAACGCTGCGAACAAGTCCCTTGCTGTCCTTGAAGGTTTCAACGACTCGTCCCATTGTCCAAGAGTTTCTCGGTGAACTGTCCACCAGCAGCACGATGTCGTTGACTTGAACGTTCCTCTTAGGGTAGTTCCACTTCTGTCTGGTTTGAAGCAGTGGAAGATATTCCTTCACCCATCTGGTCCAGAAAACATCAGCCAAGTACTGGACTTGGCGCCAGCGACGTCGAGCGAAATTATCACTGCTATGGAACATTCCTGGAGGAAGCTTCTCTCCTGCTCTTTGGTTCAAAAGATGGTTAGGAGTTAGGGGTTGGAGATCATTGGGGTGATCTGATAACTCTGTCAGGGGTCGATTGTTGAGAATGGCCTCTACTTCACATAGCAATGTGTGCAAGGACTCGTCATCTAAGCGATGTCCTTGTTCCTTCAACAGAGCATTGAGTATCTTTCTGGTGGACCGGATCATCCGCTCCCAGATGCCTCCAAAGTGTGATCCAGTAGGGGGGTTGAATTCCCATGTGATACCATCTTGCTGAAATATGTTCTGTATTTTGCTGGTGTTCCAACGATTTAACTCCTCTCTCATTTCTCGCTCACTGCCCACAAGATTGCTGCCATTATCTGACCGGATAAATTTCACAGTCCCACGTCTCGATATGAATCTCCTTATCGCATTTATGCAGGAGTCTGTGTCCAGAGCATAAGCGACTTCTAAGTGGACCGCACGTGTAGTCAGACATGTGAAGATTACGCCGTAACGTTTTACGATGCTTCGACCACGTTTAACCTCCAGAGGCCCAAAATAATCCATGCCTGTGTGAGTAAATGGCGGCTCATTTGCTTTCAGTCTTTCAGATGGTAGGTCTGACATCTTCTGTTCTTCACATTTTCCCCTATACTTCCGACAAAGAACACACCTAGACAGCAATCTCTTGATGGAAACGTTTGCTCCAAGTATCCAGTATCTTTGTCTCAGTGTGGAAAGCATCTGTCCCTTTCCTTGATGACCAACTTTCTTGTGGCAATCCTTAATGACGAGGTGTGAAACAGCTGAATCTTTGGGTAGAAGGATAGGAAACTTGGCATGGGCTGGTATGGATGCCCGTCGAAGGCGTCCGCCTACACGCAAAAGTCCATCTTCGATGAAAGGGTCAAGTTTCAGCAACGTTTTGGATATACCGGATTTTAGGGGACCTTTCTGTTCCACCCTACTCAAGGCTTCCATATCATACTTGAAGTGTTGCTGTTGTGTGTAGAGAATCAATGACCTTTCAGCTTGTTCCAGCAGGCTCACATCCAGATATTCAGACTTCACTCTCCTTTTACAGGTTCCCATGTGCTCCAAGTGAAGACGTTTCATCTGCAATCCCAGTTGATCTGGTGTTGCTAAGTTCTTTTCCGATTCTCTTCTCAGGGTACACCACTTTCTCAAATTGTTCAAGCCCTTTAACAACCATGCAGCAGCACGCTTCAGTCTGGTCCAGTCAGAATAGTACTCCAATAATTTGTCGACGCCGAAGGACGGACTACTTGGAGTAGCTGCGTTTACAGTTCGTCTAACCTCGGGATCATCTACAGGTAAGTCAATGCAGGTGTCAGTTCTGGGCCACTCTGATTCAGGTGTCCAAAGGAAGCTGGGGCCCTCCAACCAAGAACTGTCGTGCAAGAATTTGTTCATCGGTAGACCTCTGGATGCAATGTCGGCTGGGTTCATCTTGCCCTCGATGTAATTCCACTGTTTAGGGCTGGTAAGTTCTCTTATTTCACTCACTCTGTTGGCCACAAACGTTTGGAAACGCGCAGTGTCATTGGCAATGTACTTTAACACGGACGTACTGTCAGTCCAGAAGACCACGCTGTTGATAGAATACTCCAACTCCCTAACCAGGATTCTGCTGATCCTTGCTGCAATGACAGCAGCGGTAAGTTCCATCCGTGGTATTGTAATCTGCTTGAGGGGCACCACCCGGGCCTTTCCCATAAGAAAGGAACAATGTACTTTCCCTTGTTCATCAGTAAGACGGAGGTAGCTCACCATTCCATATCCGGTGTTACTGGCGTCGCTGAAGATGTGGATTTCACAGGATACAAGTTCACCAAAGTCTGCAGGCTTGTAGCATCTCCTGTGCTGTACTAATTCTAGTTGCGGTAGTTCTGAGAGCCATCGTTCCCATCTTTGGAGGTCTTTCTCGCTGATTTGGTCATCCCATCCAATATTACGTGAGCACAACTCCTGAAGTAGGATCTTTGCTGTCAGTATGTACGGTGCCACAAAGCCAAGTGGGTCATAAACTGTGCATACGGTGGAGAGAATGGATCTTCGTGTCGGTGTTTGCGGTTTCACAGTCACCTTAAAACCAAGGCTGTCATCTTCGATATTCCACTGGATTCCCAAGGCACGTTCAGTTGGAAGCATCTCTTTCTCAAAGTTCAACGATTTTACTTCCTTTGCCCTTTCCTCCACTGGAATACTCTCAATTACTGATGGACTTGAGCTGACCCACTTTGTCACATGAAAACCTCCTTTCGCACAGATTTCAGTGACGTTCTTGATCAGAGAAATTGCCTTCTGTTCATTTTCACAGGAGGTCAGACAGTCGTCCACATAGAAGTTATGCTCTACAACCTTGGAAGTGGCAGGGTCATGATGACTGGCATGATCTATCGCAGTCTGACAAAGGGCTGCATTAGCACAACTAGGCGAGGAAACTGCCCCAAAGAGGTGCACAGTCATTCTGTAGACGACTGGTTCATTCTGTAAATCACCACCTGGCCACCAGAGAAATCGTAGACAGTCAGCATCCTGTTTTGGAACTTTTACTTGGTGAAACATTGCCTCTACGTCTCCCATAACTGCCACTTTCTCTTGTCTAAAACGTAGCAATACTCCTATCAGACTGTTGGTGAGGTTGGGTCCTGGAAGCAGCAGGTGGTTCAACGATACACCTTGAAATTTGGCAGAGCAATCAAAGACGACTCTTATCTTCGTGGGCTTTTTGGGGTGATATACCCCATGATGAGGTATAAACCACACCTTTCCATCATTTCTGGCCAGTTCTTCCTTCGGTACTTCTTCAGCATATCCATCTTCTAATATCTTCGCCATAAATGTCCCGTAGTCCTCGTGGAACTTTGGATCTCTCTGTAGTTTCTTTTTCAATGATCTCAAGCGTTCCCGGACCTGTGACTCGTTGTTCGGTAGTATGACGTTCTCATCTCTGAAAGGTAGGCTGATCTCATAATGGCCGTTTACTATTTTGGTGGAACTCTCCACTTTCTGCAAAAACATTTTGTCTTCTTGTGAGTGCTGTTTTGTGGAGTCAAAGGTGTACCGTTCTGGGAAATCCATGTTGATGAAGTCCTTGAACTGTTTCTCAAGTCCTGTGATTTCTTCGATAGCCTTCACCTCTATTCTGTTGACAGAAAAATCTTGTATGTCATCTAGCGTTCTGTTGTTTGCAGGACGAATGACATTCCATACAATCCAGCCCAACATTGTTTCCGTTGCATGGGGGCTTCCTCTGACTCCTGTTCTGACTTGTAGAGGTGTGTACGCATCTGGTACGTTGTTTCCTATAAGGAGCCCTATCTCTGCGTTGATCTGTGGGAGATGGATGTCACTTAAGTGCTGCCACTTAGCAATGTCGCCATGGGTTGGAATGTGGTTGAGGGATACCGGCATCTTGTCCTTGGTATATACCCTTGGCAGACGTACAACATTTTGGAGATTCAGATCACAGACTTCCAATCCCTCCAAGGCGTAAGTATCCATAGTGTGTGAAGATCCCATTGTGTCTAGTGTTATTTTCAACTTCCTGCCTTGGCTTCCTAATTTTCTCATTACACTATCTGAACAAAATGAAACACTACTCCCCGGGTCGAGGAAAGCGTATGTTTCGACAACATTCAGACCATTTTTCAACCTCACTTTGACAGGAATAATGGCCATAGTGCAGTCACCGTCCCCGGCTCCCATTACATCACCAGCATTGGACAGCTTGGATAGGTCTGCGCAGGCACTGACACCTTCCTTTCCTGTGTCAGTCGCATCTTTGGTCTTCTGTGGATTGTCGAAGGAAAATCTCTCTTCAGTATGTAGCAAGGAGGGATGCCTGCCGTTACAATGTTGACATGTAGCTCTATTGCGACAAAACTTAGTCAAATGTCCGACTCTCAAGCATCCATAGCACAGGGCCTTTGTTCTGAGAAATGTCACTCTGTCATTGTACGGCTTGCTATTCAACCTTGAACATTCAGCAAGGGGGTGAGATGAGTTTGTACAATACAAACACGGTGACGAAAAGGCTGTTCGAGTAGGTGACTTGTTTGCATCTGGTGGTTTGCTTGATTGATGGTTGATAAGGGATCCATTTGAAGGTCGATCTCTCATATTTTGTTTCTCATCGCACAAGTTAGTGGCAAAAGATCCTCTTGCATTTTGTCGTCTCGGATACTGTTTGCTTTGTGACTTCTGATCCACTGTCAAGGCTTCCTTTCCATAAATTGGGTCGTTAGCTTTCTTTGCTTCTGTTTTCACAAGGGTCACCAGGTCATGAAATGTCACAGCTTCATGTGCGGCTTTCTTGCGCTGGATCGTTGTGCGCCACTTGTCATGGCAGTAGTACGGTAGTTTGGCTATAATTCTCTTCATGTTGTCTGCATACTCCAGTACTTGTACTGCACGGATTGTGTTCACAGCGCTATCACACTCGCAGAGGAAAATTGAGAACTCGTCTAAGGCCTTTGGATTGTCTCCCTTAATGAATGGCCAGTTCAAAGTCCGTTTCACAAATGCGTTGGCAATTACCTCATCATCGCCATAACGGTCTTCAAGCTCCTTTAAGGCAGCCGGGTAGCCTCGTTCAGCTGGGAGATATGCAAATCCTTTCACAATCTTATTCGGCTCACCTGCAGTAAACTGTTCCAAGTAATTGATTCTTTCGTCATCTGTTTCAGTGTTTACTACTACCTTTGTTGAGAATTGGCGAATAAACCTACGATATTCGAAGGGATCCCCATCAAATTTCTTCAACTCTGATGGAGGCCTTTTCAAATGCTGAATAACAGCTGTGATGGCGCCATCTTGTGGGGTCATGTGACCCGCTGCTGATGAAAACCCTGGAATAGAGGCTGGGTAGAGAACATGGGGGTTAGAATGCAAATTTACATCACAATCTCTATTGGCTGGATTTTCAGCTCTCATATTGACTGGCACATTTTGCGTTTCAAAATTTACATTTC
The DNA here is from genome assembly GCA_036873755.1 of Hanleya hanleyi. NCBI lineage: Eukaryota > Metazoa > Mollusca > Polyplacophora > Lepidopleurida > Hanleyidae > Hanleya > Hanleya hanleyi. The sequence continues at coordinate 39,152 of JAVTVY010013880.1, read as the reverse complement.
TCAATCTTGATCTGAATAACGTGGCATTGGGATTCGGTATGTGGGACCCCCGATTTGTATCTACAGGAACATGTGATACCTCTACAGTTTGACTTTCACCACCGACATCCAAATTCACACTTTGATCAATTGGTGTAACCGAATTTACACGTGAAGCCAACAATGAATAGTTATCGGTTACAGTGAAATTTGTTGGTTTAGAAACAGGAATGTGATCCGACTCACTAACATTATCAACTGTAACGAAACTAGAACTTTCTGTTTGGAATCGTTCCAGAACCCCCTTTTTTGCTTCTACTATTGCTATTTCTTCCATTAGTTTAAGTTCATCTTCTCTCATTTTTAGCTTCAATTTGGCTAACTCAAGTTCTTGTTTCTGTTTCAGAACAGCAGCCTTCGTCTCCAGTTCTGCCCTTCTTTCTTCATGCTTCAGCCTCACTGACGACAGGGAACTAACCAGGGATGGCGTGTGTCTCGACAATGCCTTCAGTGATCTCGGGCGGATGATACTCTTCTCACTACTGGGACCTCTGCCAATAAACCAGTTTTCTGTTTTGGTTTTGAAGTTTTTCAGGAAGACATCTTTATCGTCATTTCGTCCTTCAATGTCTTCGTCAATGTGTGAAGCGAGTGGTGGCTGACACATTTCCTGGTAAACATCGATAAATTTCTCATAGTCTGTAAGCCAATCAGTGTAATGTTTTCTGACGATTTCAGTATTGGTGTTTTGTCTCATTAAAGATATCATCAGTTCAGCCTTTGTCTTCAGTTGCTTGAAAACACTGTTCAACATTTTAATCTTATTGTCCAGTATATAAGATATCCCCTTCTCAGTTGGTATACGGCTACGCGCACCCTCTATCTTCTCTATTGCACCATATTGGCTATTGCCCTTCGTGGAAAGGTCTATGGCTTTTGGTAGCGATTCATCACTCTCACCAGTTGTACTCATCTTGATGGGTCAAAGCCGTTAATGCGTGTAACGCACTAAATAACGCAACAACTTCTGGATAAGATAATTATAGTTGTATTGTTCTTGACATCTGATACATAGTTGTCATCTTTGGCGTTAAGATGTTTGCTGTCAGTCTTGTTGAACAATAGTTGGATTCAACGAACTCAACGAACTCTACGAACTGTACGATTAACTGTAAACAAATAAAACAAAATAGTATAAGTTGTGTGTCCAAAGAATGCTTATCGTATGACACGTTAATTCACTACATCACCGGTACACCTCACTAACAGAATTTATGTGTACTATAGTTTTCAGTTTTATGAACTCCTTTACAAACATTACACAAAAATAAACAAACTTGTCATTAATGAACCGTAACATTAACAATACTACGAAAGGAACATTTATACATGGCTGTATTTGAGCGGTTTTGTATCGATAATCATTTCGTGCGCAAAACTGTGTCAAATAACATGTGTTGTTGTTGTCGCGCATACAACATTACTTCTAAATTCTTATGCATGCTTCATCGACTTATACAGATTAAATTATAACAGCGAACTGCTTCAAAAACGATCTGTAACAACTACAAAATATAAACAGTAGATAGTTTACCGGCTTTGTTGACCACTTAAGCACGAAAAGGTGTCTGAGATTTTCTGTCGATTTCCCGCTTTTACAAGGCAATGTGCTTACTCGCCACAACATCACGGGCAAGTCCTAAAACTAGCACTCGAGAACAATATCCAATAAACGAAAACGGATTAGAGTACATGTTGGCCGTTACAACTTCTGATTGAACAAGAATACATCTAACGGACAGGAACGAATATAAAACATGCAAATGGTGGCCTCTGATCGGACAAGAATCTTTCTCGAATTGTAAACATACCCAACGCGGCTCCCCCAGCGTGGGTATGTTATGATGGAGGGGAAAATAAACTATATGAAAAAAAATTGTTGTTGTTGTTGTTCTCTCATGTGTCATCCTTGTTGTTGTTGCTGTTCTCTCTCCGGTCTATATCATAGTGTTATGTTAGAGTGTTAAAGCGTAACGACGGACGTCGAGGGCGTCACTGCATTTCGAAGAATTAGTGACAATTCCATGGAATATCAGAGCTTCTGAGCTATTTCACCAGGGCGTTGAAGCATTAAGAATGGCGTTGGTGGGCGTTGCTACAAGATGACACCTCACACGACGCATTCGCACCGCAGATGGTTCATCTCTACACCAAATAACATCCTTCACTGCTAAAAAAATGCCCACTTTCGCTACTACTCGTACTGATGACGTCACCCATGACGTCACAGATGCTGTGGATATCCCTGAACTCGGAATGTACACCTCGAGAGCTACAAGATGACACCTCCCACGACGCATTCGGACTAAGGATAGGTCCTCTCTATCCCAAATACCTTCTTTCACTGCCCCAAAATGCACACTTTCGCTACTACTCGTACTGATGACGTCATCAATGACGTCACAGATGACGCGGACATCCCTCAAATCGGAATGTACACCCCGAGAACTACAAGATGACACCTTCCAGGACGCATTCGAACCGTGAATAGCCCATCTCTACCCCAAATACCTTCATGTACTGCCCCAACATGGCCACTTTACTTACTACAACCAACTGCGCATGCGCAGATTGACGCGACATGCATTCAAAAACACACCATTCTGACTCTACCCCACACAAGCTTCACTTTGACACCTCACACGACCCATTCGAACCGTGATTAGCTCATCTCGACCCCAAACACACCCCTACATAGCACCCAAAATGCCTGTTTTCTATACTACGGGCTAGGCTGCGCATGCGCAGACTATTGAACACGGACGAACCATTAGTGTAGTCAAGTGCTCCTCCACGAGAGCTTCAAAATAAGACCACACTCGACCCCATTGGACCATTAGGGACACACCTAGACTCCAACATGTCCACCCCGTATGGACCTATACACCCATAGCCATGCAGTATAGGCCTATGGGCCTACCCAGGCCTCGGTGACTTTTTTCAAAAATTTCGCCGATTCGCTTCGGGACACTTCCTATGGTGTTTGCCTTGACGAGACGTGAAAAACAAATCCAAACAACCCTACCGCAAATGTATAGAAGTACGTTTCCCAGGGGGACAAACATTGATCCTATACTCCCAGTATGGGACTATATGGGGCTCGGCGACTTTTTTCCAAAATTTCACCGATTCGCACGGGGACACCTCCTATCATGTTCTAAATGACGAGACGAGTAAAACGCGACCCCACAACCTATACCGCAAATGTAGGGAAGTAGGTTTCCCAGGATGGTCCTATACCTCCCATACCCCATATAGGCATTTTCCCGTAATTTAGGATAAAGTCCGTGTTCCGTATTTTTTCAGGAAAATTTTTACATACACCCACCCTGGAACTAGGGGAGATAACTCTATTGATAGGCAAGCCCCGTTAAGCCCGGCGACCTATATACCCCCATACCCCATATAGGCATTTTCCCGGATTTTTCGATAAAGTCCGTTTTCCGTTTTGTTTTTTTTCAGGAAAAATTTTACATGCACCCACCCAGCCATAAAATACCCCTTCACCTAGGCTTCACTTTGATACCTCACTCGACCCGATTGGACCATTAGGGACTCCCCTAGCTCCAAAAAAGCTATTTTCATACCCTTCGGCCACCGCGCATGCGCAGAAGGCCGATAGTTCAACCCCACACCCAGTCCATTAGATGCCCCTTCATGAATGCTTCACTTTGATACCTCACTCGATCCCATCGGACCATTAGGGACTCCCCTAGCTCCAACAAGGCTATTTTCATACCCTTCGGCCACCGCGCATGCGCAGAAGGTCGATATGTCAACCTCACACCCAACCCATTAGATGCCCCTTCACATAGGCTTCACTTTGATACCTCACTCGACCCCATTGCACCATTATTGGCTCCCCTAGATACCAAAACGTCTATTTCCATACCCTTGGGCCACCGCGCATGCGCAGAATGACGCTAGTTCAATCCACTAGTCCAGTCAGATGCCCCTTCACCTAAGCTTCACTTTGATACCTCACTCGATCCCATTCCACCATTATTGGCTCCCCTAGATACCAAAACGTCTATTTCCATACCCTTCGGCCACCGCGCATGCGCAGAATGACGCTAGTTCAACCCACTAGTCCAGTCAGATGCCCCTTCACCTAAGCTTCACTTTGATACCTCACTCGATCTCATTGCACCATTATTGGCTCCCCTAGATACCAAAACGTCTATTTCCATACCCTTCGGCCACCGCGCATGCGCAGAATGACGCTAGTTCAACCCACTAGTCCAGTCAGATGCCCCTTCACATAAGCTTCACTTTGATACCTCACTCGACCCCATTGGACCATTATTGGCTTCGCTAGCTCCAAAACGGCTATTTTCATACACTCGGGCCACCGCGCATGCGCAGAATGACGCTATTTCAACCCCACACCCAGCCCATTACATGCCCCTTCACGAATGCTTTACTTTGATACCTCACTCGACCCCACTGGACCAGTAGTCACTCCCCTAGCTCCAACACGGCTATTTCCACACGGTTGGTCCACACGAGTTGTCTCCCTTGCGTCAATGTGTGCAGATGGCGCTACGGTCGACGCCGTGCTATGGAAAGGGCGTCCCCGCACCATCCTGGAGCCGCCATTGTGTTTGTTTACGTTTTGCGGAGATACACGGGACAATAAACACTCGACCCTAGGGTGGTACAGATGCTAGACTGATCCTATTAACATGGTACAACACCTATAGATTATGTTCATTATTATTATATGGCTTAAGAGGTTTTTTTGAGGGTAATGTGAGGGTTTTTTCTCCCCTTGACGTCCCCACCGCCTCGTTTGCTCCCTTGTGCCGTCTAAAAACACCGCCATTTTACAAGTAATTAATTAAAATTAATTAATTAATTAATTTATTTATTTGAAATACTAGTACCCATCCTCCGTATGGCAGAACTGTACAACCCAGAACAAGTCTAGACATGCCTTGATCACGTGATCGTCATTGGGAAACCCCCACTGGGGAATCCCCCGAAAAGTTCCGCCACACTCCGCCACCGGGGGGAACAAAAAAGTAGGTCAAGTTAACTTGTAATACGCTAACACTACTACTAACCACCACCGGGCGTTGACGCCGATGGTTGTATCGCTACATATAGGGATGAACACGTGTCCCTCATCGGTCCATATCTGTTGGTCGACTATTCAACATATCGGTTCCCCCAGCGTAGGTGTGCTGTGATGGAAGAGATAACAGAGCTCGGAAGTAACGTCATCGTACGTAGGCGCACGCACCAGTGGTGCACATGTACTCTCGCGTACCCTATGCCCTACGGGCTATAGGGTACAGGGTGCACCACAAGAGCGTGCGCCTGCGTACGGTGACGTCACGACTGATCTCTGAGCTCCAAGAGCTCCTCCACACGGGATTTACCACCACCACCACCACCGGGCGTTGACGGGCGTCAACGCCCGGTGGTGGTGGTGTCCCCCAGCATAGGAACATGTCGGTCCCCCCAGCATGGGTGTGCTGTGATGGAGGAGATAATAACATGATTGACCTGTAATCCTTGTTGTTGTTGTGCTGTTTTTGGACTAACCAATCAGAATAGTACTTATCACAGACTATACCCGTAGATAAATAAACAAATTGCTTATGGATAACAACTTCTAGTTTATTCAGGACGACGTTTCGATACAGGTACTAGTATCGTTCTCAAGTCAATGACATCAATGTTGTTGAAAATCAGTAAATATACAGTTCCTTGAGTAAATGTCAATAGGATGATAACAATAGTATTATACTAGGTGAGAAATTTATAATAGGACAGGATTAGACTGTGGATATGGCTAGATTAATTAACAAGGTAGATTAATTAACAAGGTGGGCTTCTAGGCACGGTGGGGCTAGAAGCCCACGTTGTTAATTAATCTACCTTGTTAATTAATCTAGCCATATCCACAGTCTAATCCTGTCCTATTATAAATTTCTCACCTAGTATAATACTATTGTTATCATCCTATTGACATTTACTCAAGGAACTGTATATATACTGATTATTTACTTATTGATGTCATTGTATGGTTGCTACGGAGTTACCTTGATACTGAGGGCCGTGTGCACCATAGCCATACAAAACATTATGGCCATAATAAACTATCCATACATAACATCCGGCCAAAATGTCACAGACACATTTAGAAATAAAATAGGCATGGCAACAACGGAGTTACCTTGATATTGAGGGCCGTCTGTTCCACTGTCCTACAAAACAACGATGGCCAAATCTAATTGAATTCATGACAACAATAGCACGGCCAAATCGCATATAGCGAGCAGTATTCGGCATAAATATAGGAAATGGTGATGGCGGAGTTACCTTGATACTGAGGGCCGTCTATCTCATTGTCCTTCAAACACTTTACGGCCATCAATCGATAATGTATACGGAAATAATACCGAAAATAAACACGAGAACAAGGGAACGGAAACCAATGATCAGTTCTATAAAAAATGTCATTTCTCACCACTTCTTAATGCTGCAGAGAGTATATATATATATACATATGTATATGTCTGTTCTCTAACTCATCTCAAATACAAATAGGGATGAAAAGTACAAAACGAAATAACTCATGCAATCTTGCCCAGAACACAATACCGCCTGTTTATATTTATATCTGACATAGAAACCAAAAGCTACAGAATATCTTATTATATCTTTCAGGAAAACCATGATGAAAGTAATTATCGCAGGAAGCAGTTACATTCATAGACTGGAGAGCAGTATCATTCAAAATTCCATACCGGACGCCATGCTCGATTTTCGCACTGGCCAGGACATTCGGTTTTTTGGCATTGGGGGAGCCAGAGTTCGGACTTTAAGAAAATCTGAAATACTGGAAAATCTCCTTTTGGAGACAAAGCCCGACCTGCTTATCCTTCATATTGGGGGAAATGATGCGGATTCCTTCAGAAGCGCATCTGCCATTTATTATGATATCATGGATTACGTGGATGTACTCAAAACAAAATTCCAGATTCCGAGGGTCTTCGTCAGTCAACTCGTCTTTCATCGGGTAACTCGGCACATTTCGGTCAATTCATATAATACCAAAATTCAAAACATCAACAACCTACTAAAAACCAATAATATGGCCACTTTTTGGAGACACAGAGGCCTGATCCGACCTCAAAATGAAATTTTACTAAAAGATGGAGTACATCTCAACCATTTAGGCCAGATACTGTTATACCGGTCTATGAAGCGGGCCCTTGGAGTAGCAGTAACTCAACATCAACAAAACCTGAAATGATCACCATCTACACTCCCGACCACCGACTGTCGACCACCTACCACCGACCAAAGACCACCAACCAACAGGACCAATACCCTCCAAACTCCGAAGGAACCGCCCTGACCTAACCATTTCAGTGGAGTCCCAAAGCGGCCCTTAAACAACAATTTCAACAACAACAATTGATGTCATTGACTTGAGAACGATACTAGTACCTGTATCGAAACGTCGTCCTGAATAAACTAGAAGTTGTTATCCATAAGCAATTTGTTTATTTATCTACTTCCCAACTTCTAAATGCCACTTAAGGAAACCATACACCCGTAGAGCTACGTATAGGTGCACATGTGTGACATGGTCTATGAAGCACGTCCCTCTGGATCCCACACCCTCGGAGCTCTGGAGCTCAAAGCTCGGAGGTGACGGCTTCGTACTCATGCGCACGCTCCCGTGGTGAACCCTGTACCATATGGCCCTTAGAGCATATGGTACACCAGGGTGCGGGTGCACCACACGTTCGTGCGCATGCGTACGATGACGTCAGTTCCGAGCTCTGAGCTCCAAGAGCTCCGGAGCTCCGAGATCCGCCCCACAGGATCTACCACCACCACCGGGCGTTGACGGGTGTCAATGCCCGGTGGTGGTGATGGTGGTGTCTGTATATATAGAAATGAACACGTATCCCTTATCAGTCCATACGTATTGGTCGACTAAACATGCCGTGTACGTGTACGTTCTGTCAGAGAACCTCCTCTCGTCGCGATAGTATGCTCAGACACATTCGATGCAAACACAACCAAGAGTCCCGCTATGGATCCGCCAAGTGGAGTAGAGCATCCCTATACGATGACGTTGAGCGGCCCTACGCATGTGGAAAGACGTCCTGGGTTTGATGGCATCTGTAACAAGATGTTGAAGAGTGCACTTCCTATCATGCAGACTTCAATACTGTCAATTTTCAACTTGATTATTACTTCAGGAACATACCTCAAATCATGAGTTGAAGGCTTTCTTTTTTGTCCCCCGCCGTAACGCGGCTGGGGACTTTAAAATGGTTCCTACTTCTTTGTGTCCGTGGATGTCTGCTTCAATTTTCCGCAAGCGATAACTTCCAAACTCTTTGATGGATTCTTCCGAAATTCGGCATATGTATTCCTTGCGACAAGACGCCAGTTGGTATTGCATTTCAGCAACTGCTTGAAGGTGGCGCCACTGGGTCAAAATGAGTCTTGCTTCTTTGTGTCCGTGGATTGGAGCGATATGCAAGAGGTGGGATAAATTGACGACGTCAGGTGATGTCCGTGGACGTCCGTTACAATTTTTTGCAAGCGATAACATCCAAATGATTTGTCGGATTCTCCCGAAATTCGGCATACGTATTCCTTGCGACAAGACATCGGCTGCTTTTGCATTTCAACAATACCTGCCTGAAGTTGTCGACACTGGGTCTCGCTTCTGCATGTCCGTTCCTGTCCGTGGATGTCGGTTCAAATTCTTTGCAAGCGATAACTTCCAAACGCCTTGTTGGATTCTCTCGAAATTCGGCATACGCATTCCTTGTGACAAGACGCCGGTTGCTACTGCAACAATCTGCCTGAAGGTGGCGCCACTGAGTTTCGCTTCTTCGTGTTCGTTCCACTTCGTGGATGACAGTTCAATTTCTTTAAAGGCCCGATTCTCGCCCAAAAATGATGGTCCCAAATGGTGGTCCCTGAGGACCTGCCATCACAGATGATGTCACTTCCGGTGACGTCATTATGACGTTACATCTGGGTCAAAGGTCACTTCCGGGTTAAATGTCACTTCCTGTGACGTCCGGTCAGGTGAACAAGAGTGATCTCCCCCTACATAGAAGACTCCAGTGATTGTGAATCTCATGCATATATGGGTTGACTCGAGGTGCAGTGGACAATGTATAACCTAATGAGAAACCCACACATGGTCGTTTGCGGTATGGGTTGTGGCATCTTGTTTTTCTCGTCTCACCACGTAAAACACAATGGGAGGTGTCACGAAGCCATTGGTTGAAGTTTTTTGAAAAAGTCACTGTGCGCATGCGCACTGGGCAAATAGCGCTGGATGACCCCTAGTGGTCCGATTGGGTCCAGTGAGATCTTATTTTGAAGCTCTCGTGGAGGAGCATCCGACTGGACTGGTGTCTAGTCCGGTTTCATCATTCTGCGCATGCGCAGTCTGGCCCTAGTATAGAAAGCAGGCATTTTGGGGGCACTTTTGGGGTAGAGATGGACCATCCGTGGTCCAAATAGACCGTATGAGGTATCAGTGGGAAGCACTCGTGAGGGAGCGTCCGACTGGATAGAAAGAGGTGGAACTGACGTCATTCTGCGCATGCACAGACAGGGAATTGTGGGGAAAAGGGCATGGGAATTGACGTTTTGGGGTCGGGGTGGGCCACTGGTGGTCCGATTGGGTCGTGGGAGGTAGCAGTGTGAATCCCATCGTGGGGGAGCGTCCAACTGGATGGGTGTGGGGTGGGAATATCGTCTATCTGCGCATGCGCAGTCTGGCCGTAGTATAGAAAGCAGGCATTTTGGAGGTGCGCATGGAGAGATGGACCATCCTTGGTCCGAATGGGTCGTGGGAGGCATCAGTGTGAAGCTCTCGTAGAAGAGCGTCCAGCTGGATAGGTGTGGGGTGGGAATAGAGTCTGTCTGCGCATGCGCAGTAGAAAAAGCGCATTGGAATGGACGTTTTGACGTTGAGATTGACCCATAGTGGTCCGATTTGTCCGTGGGAGACCTTATTTTGAAGTTCTCTTGGGTGTAGCGTCGGGTTGGATTGGATTTGGACTGATGAGGGACACGAGTTTATCCCTATATGTACAGACCCCACCTCCATCGGTCGGTGACACCACCACCACCACCACCGGGCGTCAACGCCCGGTGGTGGTGGTGGTGGTATCTCTCGTGGGGCGGAGCTCTAGGATCAGAGGGGCTAATATCGTAGGTGTAGTATGTAAAGTGTTCATTCTGGAGGTCCGTGAGTGTGTCTTTGAGCAATTGAGGGACCATTCTTGGTCCGAATGAGTCTTGTGTGGTGTCAAAGTGAAGCTCTCGCGGTGTAGGCCACGACTCGAGGGTTGTTCAGGTCATCTGGGACGTGATTGGTTACGTCATCAGTAGGAGTATTAGCCAAAGTAGACATTTTGGGGGTGTGAAGGGAGGTGTTAGGGGTAGAAATGGACCATTCGTGGTCCCAATGCGTCGTGTGAGGTGTCATCTTGTAGCAACATCCACCAAGGCCAAGCTTAACGTATCAACGCCCTAGTGAATTATACCTGAAGCGATGATTTTTGAGATATTCCATGGAAATGACACTAATTCATCGAAATGCGGTGACGCCAGTCGCTACGCCCTAGCATAACGCCTTGACGCCATGATATAGACTGGAGAGAGAACAACAGCAACAACAACAAGGATGACAGGTCAATCATTTCATTGGTGACGTCATCAGTAGGAGTAGTAGCAAAAGCGGCATTTTGGGGGTGCCTGGGTGTGTGTTTGAGCGATTGAGGGACCATCCGTGGTCCAAATGGGCCGTGTGGGGTATCAGTGTGATGTTCTCGTGAGTTACAATCGGACGGGCGTGTTTTTCATTAGAAGTCCCGTAAATCTGCGCATGCGCATTTGGGGTGCAGTAAGTAAAGTGGTCATTTTGTGGGTGTGAAAGAAGGTGTTTGGGGTAGAGATGGCCCATCCTTGTTCCGAATGGGCCGTGGGAGGTATCGGTGTGAAGCTCTCGTAGAAGAGTGTCCAGCTGGATAGGTGTGGGGTGGGAATAGAGTCTGTCTTCGCATGCGCAGTAGAAAAGGCGCATTGAAATGGACGTTTTGAGTTTGAGATGGACCCATAGTGGTCCGATTCGTCCCTGGGAGGCCTTATTTTGAAGTTCTCTTGGGTGTAGCGTCGGGTTGGATTGGTGTCTAAATACATATGGACTGATGAGGGACACGAGTTTATCCCTATACGTACAGACCCCACCCCCACCGATCGGTGACACCACCACCACCGCCGGGCGTTGACCGCCCGTCAACGCCCAGTGGTGGTGGTGGTATCTCCCGAATGGCGAAGCTCTTGAATCGGAGGGGCTAATATCGTAATCTGCGCGTGAGCGTTTTTGGTGTAGTAAGTAAAGTGGTCATTCTGGAGGTGCGTGGGTGTGTATTTGAGCGATTGAGGGACCATTCTTGGTCCGAATGAGTCGTGTGAGGTGTCAAAGAGAAGCCCTCGCGGTGTAGACCACGACTCGAGGGATGTCCAGGTCATCTGGGACGTCATTGGTGACGTCATCAGTAGGAGTAATAGCCAAAGTGGACATTTTGGGGGTGTGAGGGAAGGTGTTTGGGGTAGAAATGGACCACCCGTGGTCTCAATGCGTCGTGTGTGGTGTCATCTTGTGGCAACACCCACCAAGGTCAAACTTAATGTATCAACGCCCTGGTGAATTAGATCTGAAGCGATGATTTTTTAGATATTCCATGGAAATGACACTAATTCATCGAAATGCGGTGACGCCCGTCAACGCCTGTCGCTACGCCTTAACGCCCTAGCATAACGCCTTGACGCCATGATATAGACCAGAGAGAGATCAATAAAAACAGCAAGGATGACAGGTCAATCATTGTCCCGTACATCATACCCACGCTAGGGGAACCGCGTTGGGTATGTTTACAATTCAAGAAGGCCCTTGTCCAATCAGAAGCCTCCATTTGGGGCTGCATCTCTCATATTCGTTCTTGCCCGTTAGATGTATTCTCGGCTTCTCTTATCCAATCAGAAACCACCATTTCAGAAAGTTCAGTGTTCGGTCATGTTTGCTCTGATCCGTATGTTCTAATTCTCGTCTGGCATGCCAGGATATTGTTCAGGTAGCATGTTCCAAAACAGTTGTTTGCGCATTCTGATTGCATTTTCCTGGGCCACGGTGGGTGGTATCCCATTATCCTCTTCCAATCGGTATCAGTGTGAAGCATTCGTGGGATAAATTTGCCCTTCGAGGAATTTTCTGGTAAAGCCCATGTTCTATTTATAGATAATTTGGGTGTAGTGGAGAAAGGGGAGTTTCGGAGGTGCAATGGAGTGCGTTTGGAGATTTTTCCATCCGGCTACCCTGGGCCGCTATTGTACCGTGTGGGGAAGACTAGTGTGACGTCATCAAAAATAGAGAAAGTAGAGAAGTCCAGTTGCCCCCTTAGTAGTAGAGGAAGTAGAAACCCAGTATATTTGCCCTGTGACCTTTGTGGACAGTTTTTCAGTGACGAATTCATCCCCATATGTACAGACACCACCACCACCGGGCGGCGACACCACCACCACCGGTGGCCTGATTAGAGAGGCTAGGTGGCTTAGTGGGTGCATGTAAATTTGGAGCTCCCCCCACGATATCTACCACCACCACCATCGGGCGTTGACGGATGTCAATGCCCGGTGGGGGTTTCTGTACATATAGGGATGAGCACGTGTCCCTCATCGGTCCATATGTATTGGTCGACTATTCAACATGTCGGTTCCCCCAGCGTAGGTTTGCTGTGACGGAGGAGATAACAGAGCTCGGAAGTAACGTCATGGTACGCAGGCGCATGCACCTGTGGTGCACCGGCACTCTGGCGTACCCTATGCCCTACGGGCTATAGGGTACAGGGTGCACCACAGGAGTGCGCGTCTGCGTACGGTGACGTCATGTCCGACCTCTGAGCTCCAAGGGCTCCGCCCCACGGGATTTACCACCACCGGACCCGGAAGTGGAGGTGTCCCCCAGCATAGGAATGCTGTGATGGAGGAGATAATAACATGATTGACCAGTAATCTTTGTTGTTGTGCTCTTTTTGGACTAACCAATCAGAATAGTACTTATCACGGGCTATACCCGTAGAGCTACGTATAGGTGCACAAGTGTGACATAAACCCGTCCCTCTGGACCCCACATCCTCATTCCTACTGTCAAGGAGCTCGGAGCTCTGGAGCTCAAGGCTCGGAGGTGACGGCATCGTACCCATGCGCACGCTCCCGTGATGTACTCTGTACCCTATAGCCCTTAGAGCATAGGGTACACCAGGGTGCGGGTGCACCACAGGTTCGTGCGCATGCGTACGATGTCAATTCCGAGCTCTGAGCTCCAAGAGCTCCGAACTCCGCCCCACAGGATCTACCACCACCATCGGGCGTTGACGGGCGTCAATGCCCGGTGGTGGTGGTGTCACCGCCTGGTGGTGGTGTCTGTACATATAGAAATGAACACGTGTCCCTCACACACACATTCAATGCAAACACTACCAAGAGTCCCGCTATGGGTCCGCCAAGTGGAGTAGAGAATCCCTATAGGATGACGGTGAGCGGCCCTACGTCATGCGGAAAGACGTCCTGGGTGATGAAGTTTTTGGAGGAAGGTGTTTCAACTCCAGCTATTACACGCGTTGTATGGTGTTATAGCCATTGGCAGCCCACCTACGAAACTACAAGGTTACAGAATGTGAGCTTCGTCCCAGGGATTCCCCACGATATCGATCAAGCGTATTTCTTCCACCCCGAGAAGATCAACGTGGTAGTGCTAGATGATCTGATGAGTGTTACCAAGGACAATTCACACGTTACCGACTTGTTCACCAAAGGATCCCATCATCGAAATCTGTCCGTCATCTATTTGACCCAGAATCTCTTTCCTCAAGGGAAGGCGTCCAGAGATATTGCCTCGAACTGCCAATACTTTGTGTTGTTATCAAATCCCATCGACAGAGCACAAATCCGTGTGTTTGGTTGTCGAATTTATCCTCAGAACATCGACCATTTCATGCAGGCGTTTCAAGGCGCGACAAGTCGTCCGCGCGGCTACCTGGTTCGTCGACTTAAGAGCTCATACCCCCGAAGATCGTAGGTTGACGACCCACCTGTTACCCGGCGAAGGGTCACCACAACGCCATATACCCCTACACCATCCACCGAGTCCACACCAGGCAGCAACCGTTCAGCAGCAGCAACCTGCACCCATACAGCGGATCCCCTTCATACCATCAGTCTCGGAATATCCCCCAACCGTGAAGGACCAACCCAAACCCGTACAAGGGAATGAGCACAACATGAACTTGAGGCTATGGTAGGATTTATTCAAAGAAAGTATGATCGCCGAGATGGGCGAGACATTGGAGCCCACAGGAAACAAGTTTCAACACAGAGAGTATTCGAAGGAGGAAGCCGCAATTTTAGCCCATAACCTAACATAACATAACATTTAGCAATGAGCTTTAACCACTAACATGACCTTTAACTTTTAACCTTTAACATCCGCATATAAACACATCCATAGCGGTTCCTCCAGCGTGGATGTGCTGTGATGGAGGGACTGGTAAAAGGATTGACCTGTAATCTTTGTTGTTGTTGCTCTCTTTTTGGACTAACCAATCAGAATAGTACGTATCTCGGACTACACCCGTAGAGCTACGTATAGGCGCGCATGTGTGACATGGTCTATAAAACACGTCCCCCTTCCTACGGTTGCAGAGCCATGACGGACACCCATCCCTATGCGACTCACATTTTACAGCATGCGACCGTGGTTAATTCACTCACGGGTTACCGAGCAGTGGTTCGGTCCATGTTTGAAGATGGCGACGACAACGAGGGGCGAAGCCAGATCCTGAAAGAGTTCACAGAAGCGGTCCTCGACAGAGTGCACACGATGGAGAGGTGTGCTATCACTCACCACTACTGGACTATGACAGCCATCCTTGATGCCCGGTCTATGGACCACGAGCGCTCACGCCGGAACCAGCGAGGGTTCGTTGGCCTAGTAATGGTCTTTGCCCTATTGACCCTGAAGCTGTGGCAATGACAGCGACAGAACAAAACGGTTCTTCAGAGCCTCCACAGATGCGCGTATGTGCAACCGATATATACGAGGGACAGTTACAGTGTGCGTCATTCAACGATCGTCATTGGGTCAACCATGTCACTTAGGGACCTGACCATAAATACGAAAGACAGTCAGAGTGTGTATCATTCACCGTTCGTCAATGGGTCAACCATATCACCAGTCCTGGGAGCCATCCGTCTCCTTACACCCCGGGTGGGGTTACACGTCTATGAAGATAAAGTCACCATCGTAGAAGACCGTGGTGATGTTTGCTGGTCGCGCGCTGAGACCGTATCGAATACAGTTACGCTACACCGTGACGGCTGGACCAAATTTAAACGGGTGTTGAGTGGTGAGCTCGACGGAAACCTTATCTACATAGACAATGCCATCTACGTACACCGTGGACCCTTCTTCCCACGCCTGGGCCGTTACCAAGACCCTACGCGAGGCTTCACCCTAGACCCCGATCTGTGGACAGCCCTCGAGAAAGTGGTGCCTATCGTAGACCAGCTGTTTACACGAGACGAGGCAGACGACGATGCCATTGATTATCTGGCTAGACTGTCAGCCCAGTGACATGACCACCCGATCCTTTGATCTCACGTCATAGACTTTTTCTCCCTATAAATACGAGAGACAGTCAAATCTGGTACCATTCACGTACTGACCATGACGGAGCAAATAATACGTACCCTTCACCCTGTTCTATGGTCTGCATTGGAAGATGCCGTGGCAGATGTGGATCAAGTGCTTACGGAGGAAGAGCGGTCATCAGACGAATTGGACTGGTCACTTACCAAGGACAATGTGCTGGCAGAACTCAAAGAAGAAAATCAGAAAGAAACTCCGGCCCAAGATATACCCGTTATAAATAAACGATAGAGCCAGGGTCCATCATCTTTTGTCACCATGAAGAGCTGGGAGAAGGTCTTGGATAACTTACACTACAGTCCCGACAGTTCGGCGGCCTATAGTGCATTGACGGCTCTCTATCGAGCGGCCAAACCCCAGGGGATACAACGTGCCCAAGTCCGAGATTGGTTAAGAAAACAAGACACCTATACTTTACATCGAGCTGCCCGTCACCATTTTCTACGGAACCAGGTCATCGTGGGAGGACTAGATGCCCAATGGCAAGCGGATTTGGTCGATATGAGCGCCTTTGCCAAACACAACGATGGAAATCGGTATATCTTGACGTGCATGGATATCCTGTCGAAGTGTGCGTGGGTGGTATCCATCCGGACGAAAACGGGGGCGGATCTCATAGCGGCGTTCAAGGACATCTTCAAGACCGGGCGCAAAGCCTTGTATTTGCAAACCGACGAAGGCACGGAATTCCTCAACAGAACAGTTTTTGAAAGCCCAGAAGGTGTTTTTCTTC
Organism: Hanleya hanleyi; assembly: GCA_036873755.1. Classification (NCBI taxonomy): domain Eukaryota; kingdom Metazoa; phylum Mollusca; class Polyplacophora; order Lepidopleurida; family Hanleyidae; genus Hanleya; species Hanleya hanleyi. The sequence continues at coordinate 22,611 of JAVTVY010013880.1, read as the reverse complement.
CATACGTACAACGAGACCAAGGCATCCGTGGTGGAAAGGTTCAACAGGACATTCAAAGGTCGCATGTATAAATATTTCACCTATAAGAATACAAGGCGCTACATCGATGTTCTCCAGAAACTTGTGAGTGGTTACAATCGAGCCTATCACCGGAGTATAGAGAGAGCCCCCATTACCGTGACCCAACGCAATGAAGCCCAAGTCCGGCGTGTCTTGTACCCCAGGCAATCGCAGCGAACGCCGAAGGAGGTGTTCAAGGTCGGGGACCCTGAACGGATCAGTAAAGCCAAAGGTCAATTTGAGAAAAGTTACTTGCCCAACTGGAGCGATGAGCACTTCCTGATCAAACGGCGCCTACCCCGACAACAGCGAGTCTATGAACTGGAAGATCTTCAAGGGGAACCGTTGCTAGGGACGTTTTACGAGATGGAATTACAGCCTGTCGTAAAAACAAAGCAAGACTACTACACGGTGGAGCAGGTTTTGAAAACGGAACGTCGACGTGGCAAACTGTTTCATTTCGTCAAATGGCAAGGCTGGCCCAGTTCCTTCAATTTCTGGGTCGCGGCCAACCAGGTGAAACCACTATAAAACCAGACACCACCGCCGTCATCCTTCATTCCACGTTCGACCACGGCGCTATGGACAAACAGCAGCTGCCTCTGAACACAACGTCTCCCAAAACGCGCAAAGCGCAAGTGGGCTTTGTGGTGATATTGCTAACCCTGCTGAGTGTGTTGTACGGACGTGTGTTTTACGACGTAGCCTATCTCAGCACTCTACTTAACCAACTTAGAACTCCAACTTAGAGACCCATCACGTGCACATGCAAAAATAATGTAAACGCACCCACAGTGGCTCCCCCAGCTGGGGTATGTGTGTTTGATGATGGGTATAATAAAAAGAATTAACATATTTCAGATATTTCATACGTGAATTTCAATAGAGGATGTGCGTTATTAGCCATCTCAAAGAAACTCTCAGCTACGGCTTTATTTGGCTGTAGTAGTATGAAGCCATCATCCCGAAAAGTTTGTGTAATATAATCATTTCTTTGTGTGGGAATGTGGCAATTAGCTGATTGATATGCTTGTATATCGCTATATAGCACAGTTCCGAGAAAGGGACTGCTCCCGTGTTTATTCAGTTAGCTTTGTTTAGGATTTCACATCAAGTATTGAGTCAGTCGAATATCTTTTCGCCTTGAAAACGGCAACGTCTAGATAATTCGCCTCGTTTTCAGATATTTCATACGTGAATTTCAATAGAGGATGTGCTTTATTAGCCATCTCAAAGAAACTCTCAGCTACGGCTTTATTTGCCTGTAGCAGTATGAAGCCATCATCCCGAAAAGTTTGTGTAATATAATCATTTCTTTGTGTGGGAATGTGGCAATTAGCTGATTGATATGCTTGTATATCGCTATATCGCACAGTTCCAGGGAAGGGACTGCTCCCCGTGATGCTCCGACAATATGTCTGAAGTGTTAGTCCTGAAACCTGAATTCATTCTTTTCAAGAATCAATCGTGCTATTTCAAGCAACAGATCGATGGGAGGTTTTTGGATATTGTAATCCATGTTTTCGTATAGGTAGTCAGATAACTTTTGAGTGCTTCTAGGATTTCAATGAATCCGAGGTTCGTGTATAACGAGGTAATGTCATACGTAATAAGCAACGTATCAGTTGGTATTTGACGTTTTTCCATCTCATAGATGAATTCTGAGGTATCGGCTGAGTAGGTTTCTCGTTCCCACACTATGGGGATAAGAAGAAATCCAAGTAGCGCCCTAGTTTTTCAGTAGGGGCCCCGCATTGAGGTAGCTCAGGTTTTACAGGATCAAGTTTTTTAATTGCCTCTTCTACCTTATGTATTATTGGTATGAGATATGGTGTAGGCTTCCTGGTCGAAACTTTCAGCAGAAAATTCAAAGTCTTCTGACTAAGAACTCCACTAGCATTCAACCTGGCGACTGTCTGTAGTACCGTACCATTTTCATGGTATTTTCCATATTCATGGATTTTATTTCGGTATAATGTATATCATCGTACAGCTGTCTTTGCGCTTCCACTGTGTAGTCCTTTTTATAAGAATTGCGGTCGTATTGTTTTTATCAGCTCGTCCTTCTGTGCACAAGATTATATTCTTTGTGTTTGAGAAAGCGAGAAAAATGACGGCTGGTTTTAGCCTTCTTCTTAAGTTTCCGTCTAGCCATATTGTCTATGGGTAGTGAATATCTCTCCGTGGCTTTGTGCCGTGTAAAGAGATGGCGGGGCATTTGATTGAAATTGTAGTTTAAGGGCCGCTTCCCATTCGGATTTCGCGGCCCATCAACTCAATGTTTTATTCGAATTTCGCGGCACATTACTTTGTTTATTGAATATCTTTTCCAGCGCTAAATATATTTATAAATAGATAAATAATAAATAACAATGAGAGATTAGTAGGAGATATAAATAGAAGTAAATAAGAATCGCTATATGTACAAGTTCGTAAGTCTCTTTTTGGTTTTTGGTTAAGTTATACTGGTAAATAAGAGTTCACTGTAATCGCGTGTATGATTCCTTTGTCTTGGTACCCCTTTGTACGCACAAAGCCGTCCAGAAAAAACTGGGAGAACCAAGGGCGTCTTCAGGATTTTTCGGATCGACTTCACTAACGACGCCCTTGGGAACAGGGTGGGTTCTTCCAGAAATCTGTGCCTGTAACAATTGCTTGGGGTGTGTATTGGGACACAGGGCGGCAGGTCTACGTCAGTAGTATATAAAGATGATTACAGCGCATATTGACCTCATTTCCACCTCATTTCAAGGTCACAGAGGTCAAGTGGAGTATAGTTCCGGCAGAATGACCAAAAAGCTACCTCCAGCACAGGAGAGTTCCAAATTTGCATATCACGTGATCCAGGTCAAAGATGTATTCATCCGCGGTGATGCGGTCATGTCTGGCGGTGATTCGGTCGCGGGAAAAAGCCTCCGCGGAGAAAAAGTAGTCCCTAGATAAAATGGTCCGATTGGGTCGAGTGAGGTATCAAAGTGAAGCTTAGGTGAAGGGGCATCTAATGGGCTGGGTGTGGGATTGAAATAGCGGCATTGTGCGCATGCGCGGTGGCCCAAGGGTATGGAAATAGCCGTTTTGGGATGTAGGGGAGCTACTAATGGTCCAATGGGATCGAGTGAGGTATCAAAATGAAGCTTATGTGAGGGGGCATCTGATGGGGTGGGTGCATGTAAAAATTTTCCTGAAAAAAAAAATACGGAACACGGACTTTATCGAAAAACCTGGGAAAATGCCTATATGGGGTATGGGGGGTATATAGGTCGCCGGGCTTAACGGGGCTTGCCTATCAATAGAGTTATCTCCCCCTAGTTCCAGGGTAGGTGTATGTAATTTTTTTCCTGAAAAAACACGGAACACGGACTTTATTCTAAATTACGGGAAAATGCCTATATGGGGTATGGGAGGTATAGGACCATCCTGGGAAACCTACTTCTCGACATTTGCGGTATAGGTTGTGGGGTCGCGTTTTCTTAGTCTCGTCATTTAGAACATGATAGGAAGTGTCCCGGCACGAATCGGTGAAATTTTTGAAAAAAGTCACCGAGCCCCATATAGGCATTATACTAGGGGTATACCCCTATACTAGGGGTATAGGATCAATGTTTGTCCCCCTGGGAAACGTACTTCTATACATTTGCGGTAGGGTTGTGGGGTCTCGTTTTACTCGTCTCGTCATTTAGAACATGATAGGAAGTGTCCCCGTGCGAATCGGTGAAATTTTTGAAAAAGTACGATATAGCCCCATATAGACATATATATAAATATATATTCCCATACTGGAGGTATAGGATCAATGTTTGTCCCCCTGGGAAACCTACTTCTCGACATTTGCGGTAGGGTTGTGGGGTCTCGTTTTTCACGTCTCGTCATGTAGAACATCATAGCAAGGGTCGCGGAGCGAATCGGTGAAATTTTTGAAAAAAGTCACCAAGGCCTGGGTAGGCCCATAGGCCTATATACTGCATGGCTATGGGTGTATAGGGCCATACGGGGTGGACATGTTGGAGTCTAGGTGAGTCCCTAATGATCCTATGAGGTCGTATGAGGTCTTATTTTGAAGCTCTCATGCAGGAGCATCCGACTGGGCTAATGGTTCGTCCTTGTTCAATAGTCTGCGCATGCGCAGACTGGCCGTAGTATAGAAAGTAGGCATTTTGGGTGTTATGTAGGGGTGTGTTTGGGTTAGAGATGGGCTATTCACGGTTCGAATGGGTCGTGTGAGGTGTCAAAGTGAAGCTTGTGTGGGGTAGAGTCAGAATGGTGTGTTTTTGAATGCAAGTCGCGTTAATCTGCGCATGCGCAGTTGGTTGTAGTAAGTAAAGTGGCCATTTTGGGGCAGTGAAGGAAGGTATTTGGGGTCGAGATGGGCTATTCACGGTTCGAATGCGTCCTGGAAGGTGTCATCTTGTAGTTCTCGGGGTGTACATTCCCATTTGGGGGATGTTCCCGTCATCTGTGACGTCATCAGTGACGTCATCGGTACGAGTAGTAGCGAAAGTGGCCATTTTCGGGCAGTACATGAAGGTATTTGGGGTCGAGATGGGCTATTCACGGTTCGAATGCGTCCTGGAAGGTGTCATCTTGTAGTTCTCGGGGTGTACATTCCGATTTAAGGCATGTCCGCGTCATCTGTGACGTCATCAGTGACGTCATCAGTACGAGTTGTAGCGAAAGGGGACATTTTGTGGGTGCGTGGGGGTGAGTTTGGTGTAGAGAGGGACTATCCTTAGTCCGAATGCGTCGTGTGAGGTGTCATTTTGTAGCTCTCGAAGTGTACATTCCGAGTTGAGGCATGTCCGAAGCATCTGTGACGTCATTGTTGACGTCATCAGTAGGAGTAGTAGCGAAAGTGGACATTTTGGGGCAGTGAAGGAAGGTATTCGGAGTAGAGAGGAACCATCCTTGGTCGGAATGCGTCCTGGGAGGTGTCATGTTGTAGCTCTCGGGGTGTACATTCCGAGTTGAGGGATATCCACAGCATCTGTGACGTCATTGGTGACGTCATCAGTACGAGTAGTAGCGAAAGTGGGCATTTATTAGCAGTGAAGGATGTTATTTGGTGTAGAGATGGACCATCCGCGGTGCGAATGTGTCGTGTGAGGTGTCATCTTGTAGCAACGCCCACCAAAGCCATGCTTCAACGCCCTGGTGAAATAAATGACGTCATTGTTGACGTCATCAGTAGGAGTAGTAGCGAAAGTGAACATTTTGGGGCAGTGAAGGAAGGTATTCGGAGTAGAGAGGAACCATCCTTGGTCCGAATGCGTCCTGGGAGGTGTCATGTTGTAGCTCTCGGGGTGTACATTCCGAGTTGAGGGATATCCACAGCATCTGTGATAGATATTCCATGGAATTGACACCAATTCATCGAAATGCAGTGACGTCCGTCAACGCCCGTCGTTACGCCTTAACGCTCTTACATAGCGCCATGATATAGACCGGAGAGAGAACAACAACAGCAACAAGGATGACACATGAGAGAACAACAACAACAAGTTTTTTCATATAGTTTATTCTCCCCAATGTTACATCATACCCACGCTGGGGGAGCCGCGTTGGGTATGTTTACAACTCAAAAAGACTCTTGCCCAATCAGAGGCCACCATTTGTATCTGTCATATTCGTTCCTGTCCGTTAGATGTATTCTTGTCCAATCAGAAGTCTCCATTTCAGAAAGTTCCATCTTCGGCCATGTTCGCTCTGAACCGTTTATTCTAATCACCGTCGGGCAGGCCAGGATACCGTTGAGGCAACATATCCTCAGATAGTTGTTTGCGCATTCTGAGAATCTATCAGTGCATGGGTGAATACTTTCATCCGATGGGGAGTGGTGGTCAGTTTAACCACGAAGAACGTAACATTGGTTACCCTCTCCACTATCCACTTGGTGTTGGGGCGTTGTTGTTGGGCCCATTTCAAGGGATCCACGGTGGCCAGGTTCTCCAGCATCGTCTCTAGCGACGCCCGGTTAATGATGGTAAACGGTTGGTCAAATACCCGGATGTTACTGCTCGGGTAAAAGTATCGGACTTGATCTGTCTCCTTATGCTGCAGCACATAACCAAACGCCAGATTTAATTTGAAGGACGTTGCTTGGTCATTGAAGATGGCTTCCACGTAGCTGCGTAGACGGGCGAGGTCGGTCAGTCGAAAATTGTAGATATCTTGAATAGGGCGATGACGGTGGAAACAGTGCCGTATCATGGTCCAATGGCGCCGATAGATGTCACTCACTGGATGGTCGTCCTGTAGCAGATCGCTAGGGGCATCCACTGCATCTTCCGAAAAATGTTCGATGTCGTCAGGCGTATGACTCGAAACCGTAACGCTGGGGTCCGGCTGGATATCCAGGCCCTCCTGGACTGTGGGTATAGGCGGGCTCTTCGTCATCGCATCACCAGTGGCGTTCGTCTCCCCGGGTTCATCTTCTCTGGCTCTGACCTTCCGCGGCTCCTCTTTAGTAGAAAGTTGTCGCCCGAATCGTGGAGAAGGGGCATGAATCAAACGTTGGTGCTGTCTTAACCGACTGGGTCGTTTGAAGAGTCGACCACAATCGTTACATTGTACCGTCGCACCCTCGTGGAGTGCCTTCTCATGGCGCAGTAAATTATCCTCCCGATTGAATGATCGTGCACAGATTATACCGTATACCGTAGACAAGTATACCGTGCATCGTTGTGGGTGGAGGCCTCGTGACGTCGTAAACTTTCTATTCGAGCAAACTGCTTCTGGCAAGTTGTGCAAGTGAACATCTTGGGCATATCGAACAATCAGAAGCCATCATTTCAGAAAGTTCCATCTTCGTTCAGTGTAACCTAAACGTCTTCGGGCAATCCATGATACTGAAGCTCGAAGCTCTTACTTCTCTCATTGAACACTGAGATCAATATCCATCGGCTCTTCAATCCGCGGCGAATCGACCTCCATGGGTTCTTCTATTCTCAGATGCATTCCGATAGAAACTGAAATATCCGGTCTCGAGAGTGGCGAGCGTGATCCGTGTATAACATTTCGGTGACGACTCAATTGACTGGGATGCTTAAAGGCTATATCACAATCCGCACATGTATGCATGGGTACTTCGTGGCATGCACGTGTGTGACAACGCAAACTGTCCAGGCGATGAAAGCGCTTCGAGCAAGTTGTGCAAGAGAACATATCGGCTGTGGATCTGGAAATGATGAATGCCGTAAAACTTTCGGCTCTTATAGGCCAACATAGGAGTACCCGGATGTTCTACAGTCAGGGATGTACAAGAACCCGGATGCGCTACAATGTTGCACAATTATATACACACACCTAATAAGGAACGTATGTGGGCATAGGAGTCTGTTTGTCTGTGTGCATGTGTGCTTGCGTGTACGTGTATGTGTGTGTGTATGTTCGTGTGTGTCTGTGTGCATGTGTGCGTACGTGTGTGTGTGTGTGTGTGTGTGTAGGAGTGTACGCGTGTGTGTGTGTATACGTCTGTATGCGTGTGTTTATGCGTGATGTTCTACATGACGAGACGTGAAAAACGAGACCCCACAACCCTACCGCAAATGTCGAGAAGTAGGTTTCCCAGGGGGACAAACATTGATCCTATACCTCCAGTATGGGAATATATATTTATATATATATGTCTATATGGGGCTATATCGTACTTTTTCAAAAATTTCACCGATTCGCACGAGGACACTTCCTATCATGTTCTAAATGACGAGACGAGTAAAACGAGACCCCACAACCCTACCGCAAATGTATAGAAGTACGTTTCCCAGGGGGACAAACATTGATCCTATACCCCCAGTATGGGACTATATGGGGCTCGGTGAATTTTTTCAAAAATTTCACCGATTCGTGCCGGGACACTTCCTATCATGTTCTAAATGACGAGACTAAGAAAACGCGACCCCACAACCTATACCGCAAATGTCGAGAAGTAGGTTTCCCAGGATGGTCCTATACCTCCCATACCCCATATAGGCATTTTCCCGTAATTTAGAATAAAATCCGTGTTCCGTATTTTTTCAGGAAAATTTTTACATACACCCACCCTGGAACTAGGGGGAGATAACTCTATTGATAGGCAAGCCCCGTTAAGCCCGGCGACCTATATACCCCCCATACCCCATATAGCCATTTTCCCAGGTTTTTCGATAAAGTCCGTGTTCCGTATTTTTTTTTCAGGAAAAATTTTACATGCACCCACCGCATCAGATGCCCCCTCACATAAGCTTCACTTTGATACCTCACTCGATCCCATTGGACCATTAGTAGCTCCCCTACATCCCAAAACGGCTATTTCCATACCCTTGGGCCACCGCGCATGCGCACAATGCCGCTATTTCAATCCCACACCCAGCCCATTAGATGCCCCTTCACCTAAGCTTCACTTTGATACCTCACTCGACCCAATCGGACCATTTTATCTAGGGACTATTTTTTCTCCGCTATAGCTTTTTCCCGCGACCGAATCACCGCCAGACATGACCGCATCACCGCGGATGAATACATCTTTGACCTGGGTCACGTGATATGCAAATTTGGAACTTTCCTGTGCTGGAGGTAGCTTTTTGGTCATTCTGCCGGAACTATACTCCACTTGACCTCTGTGACCTTGAAATGAGGTGGAAATGAGGTCAATATGCGCTGTAATCATCTTTATATACTACTTGCGTCCTATATTGCGTGAAAGTCAAAGGATCATATTCTGTGTTTTAAGTCGTCAGTTCGGTGTCATCTATGGGGTAGCGTGTCGGTGTGGTCTAGGGTCGAGTATTCTGATTCTGGGTGTTCTTGCTATGCGGCGCTGTTGGTATTCCTGTAATCGTCATCCGTCTTCTGTTTCAGGTCTTGTCCAACTCGTCTGTGGTCTTCGGTGTGCCTGTATCATATGAAATAGAAGGCTTGTAGTCATTCTTGTTTTCTATTGTTTTTCGATGCAATAATTTGATATATCTTCCCCCCAACAACAGGCACGCCCCGACCGTCAGTCACATAATATGAATACCAATATATAATTAAGTGAATAAATAGATAAACAAATGAATAAATAACTAAACATTTCGATAGATTCAGTACTAGGTGAATGCACAAATAAACGGCTCTGTATTATTTCTGTATGTATTATCGTTTGATGGCCATAAAGAATTTGTAGGACAATGAGATAGACGGCCCTCAGTATCAAGGTAACTCCGCCATCACCATTTCCTATATGGCGGGGCATCGGCAAATGTATCGGTTATATACCTAGCAGGTGTTCTGTGATAGGACAGAAATGTTTCTGGTGTGCGCTGAGTGGTCCACTCCTTGATGAATCTCATTGGATAATTTTGGCGCTCACACGGGGCTGCATTGTTTGCTGCAATCCCCCCTTTTTGCTCAAGCTCCGGTCAGTTTACCCATGATTGTGGCACAGCCAGTGTTTAGGCTGATTGAGACAGAGATAAATGTATTTACTCGATTTGACGAGCCTGGATTAAAAGCGCAGCTGTCTGTTCAATACAGTGTAGGCGAATTAGTGTATATCGCACCACTCAGAATGTAATAAAATAAACATGTATAATGTAGTATTCAGACTGACACAGTATAATTAACTTGTATGTCAGACTCATACTGCATTAGCTGCATTGATTTCTAACGTCCTTCTGTGCACAAGATTATATTCTTTGTGTTTGAGAAAACGAGAAATTTGACAGCTGGTAATTTGCCTTCTTCTCCAGTTTCCGTCTAGCCATATTGTCTATGGGTAGTGAATATCTATCCGTGGCTTTGTGCTGTGTAAAGAGATGATATTATATGGGCCCATTGTATGGCACAATAACAAAGTACCTGCTGGTTTTTTAGCACATGCAGATAAACCGGGAATATGACAATGGAGGCCGAGGTCTCTTGTTTGACTTGCCTCCATTGTCATATTTCCGGTATATCTGTATGTGCTAAACAAACCAGCAAATATCTTGCTATTGTGCCATATTATGGGTCAATGAAGCCGCATATACCGTTGTCTTGATAAGAGACCTCGGCCTTCATTGTCATATTCCCGGTTTATCTGCATGTGCTAAAAAACCAGCAGGTACTTTGTTATTGTGCCATACAATGGGCCCATATAATATCATCTCTTTACACAGCACAAAGCCACGGATAGATATTCACTACCCATAGACAATATGGCTAGACGGAAACTGGAGAAGAAGGCAAATTACCAGCTGTCAAATTTTTCGTTTTGTCAAACACAAAGAATATAATCTTGTGCACAGAAGGACGTTAGAAATCAATGCAGCTAATGCAGTATGAGTCTGACATACAAGTTAATTATACTGTGTCAGTCTGAATACTACATTATACATGTTTATTTTATTACATTCTGAGTGGTGCGATATACACTAATTCGCCTATACACTGTACTGAACAGACAGCTGCGCTTTTAATCCAGGCTCGTCAAATCGAGTAAATACATTTATCTCTGTCTCAATCAGCCTAAACACTGGCTGTGCCACAATCATGGGTAAACTGACCGGCGCTTGAGCAAAAAGGGGGGATTGCAGCAAACAATGCAGCCCCGTGTGAGCGCCAAAATTATCCAATGAGATTCACCAAGGAGTGGACCACTAAAATCACAGAACACCTGCTAGGTATATAACCGATACATTTGCCGATGCCCCGCCTGAAACTAAAGTAACATGTGTAAACTGCAAAGGCAACCATTCAGCGGCCTACAAAGGTTGTATAGCTTTCAAAGAGGCAAAAAGAGTTGAATTCACTAAAGCAGATAAAGGGATTTCTTACGCGGAAGCTGTAAAAGAAACCAGAATGAATAGAAAATTCAGTTTAGAAATGACCACCGCTCTACACAATACAAAGGCAACCGAGACAATAGTCACAGCCGTGAACACAAACTCAGGTGATACAATGGAGACCGAAAACAATGAGCAAGAAACAGAAACAAAGAACCTAACCAAGCTAGACCTGTTGGGCTTTATCAACATTGTACTAAACTCAGTTATTAACCCCCTGCAACCTAAGCTTAATAAGACCGACATGATAGTGAAAATTGCGCGGGACTTCCTTAATTGGGAGTTTAGCTCCGATGAAATTATTAACTGGGGAAAAAATCCGAAATACGATAAGAAAACATCCACACCCCTAGGAAAGTCTATCCCGGCCCTCAACATAACAACATAAGATAATCCACTTGCCAATGCATCAGTCACAAAACAAGAGATATAACTAATACAAAATTCAACAAAAACCAATTATCAATACTCCAATGGAATGCCCGAAGCATTGGGAAGAACGGGGACAATCTTAAAGTCTTAGTAAATGAAATCAGCCCAGATATAATTTGTGTTCAGGAAACATTTCTGAAACCAGGAAAAAATAAATTTACAATAAACGGATATAAGTCGTATAGATCAGACAGACTTACAGGTGCACTAGGGGGAAACCTGATATTAATAAAAGAGGATCTGATTCACATCGAACTAGATAAAGCCCTACCAGTGACGATCTCGAATGGCACGCTATCCAGGTCTTCTTCAATAACAAACCTATTAACATCATTAATTTATATGCCCCAGGAAGTCTAAAGAAAATTTCCCCAAAAGAACTGGACAACATCACAAAGACATTTAACTCCCCTATTATCATATGTGGTGATTACAACAGTCATAACCCCAATTGGGACGACAATTGCACCAAGGCAGACGAAAAAGGCCAAGTAGTGGAAAAATGGCTTGACCAAAATAACCTATGCTATTTAAATAATGGCCACGGGACGCGAATAGACATGAACACCGGTAGACTATCTGCAATAGATTTAACTATTGTCTCCCCTGATCTAGCTGTTAAATCCGAATGGGAAGTGATTCCTGACACGCTTGACAGCGATCACTTCGCCATTCTGACGAAAATTAGTATAAAACCGGACTCTGAAAGGACAGACGCCCCTCCAAAATTTCAGTACTCCAAAGCCGACTGGAAAAGCTTCCAGAAAGACTGTCAAAGCCTAAATCATGACAAGATATTCAATTCCGATCCAGAGATGTTTAATGAAAACATTATAAATTCACTACTAAACATAGCACAAAAATATATTCCGATATCACAACAGCGCCACAACAAAAACCCGGTACCTTGGTGGGACCCTGAGTGTGCAAAGAATATTGCGGCCAAAAAGAAGGCACTTAGAAATTAAAAAAAAGTAGGCTCCAAACTGATCACGCGAACTACAAGGAACTCAAATTACAAGCGTCTAGTCCGTCATTCATAATCCAGCCGTCGTCCATTAGAGAATATCCGCGTCCATAATCCAAAGACCTATTCCATTTCCATATAACAGTATTAGCACCAAATTCAAAAAGACAAAAGTATACATAAACATAGGCTTGTTTCCTGCAAGAAAGAAGTGGTCAACAATTTTCAATGATGCCGGCAAGACATCATGATGTTCCAAAATATCAAATCCGTATCGCTGATCAGTATTCTTAATCCATAATATTCGTTATAGAGTCGTCATCTATAAATGATGTACCTCAGTCACGCTTTGATTGTGCCTGTTCATATGAGTACCATGAGGATCTTGAAGTACATGGGCTCATACGGCCCCTAGCCCCGGGTTAAGCGGAATTAGACACATGTTACGAAACGTAGCCCTCATAGCTGGAAAAAGTGTCAAAGAAGCTAAATCCAAATGCTGGGAAGACTTTTGCAACACTATAGATACCAAAACCAATTCAAAAAAAGTATGGAACAAAATAAAAAATATACAAGGAAAGTTACCGAACACAGTCCCTGTACTGAACAAAACTAAAAAAACGAACAAAGAAAAGGCAGAACACCTCGCCGAATCTTTCGCTTCAAACAGTAGCGATAGCAACCTGAAACCAGAATTCAGAAAAATTAAGGAAGAAACAATGATAGGAAACGATTTGGACGATCATTTAGAAAACTATCTCAATGCAGACTTCAACATTAATGAATACCGCAAAGCTATACACTCTAAAAAGGAGAGCTCACCAGGTGAAGACAAACTAGGATACACTATACTTAAACACCTACCAAATAAAACACAGAAACTAATTTTGAAACTAATTAATGTCAGCTGGCAGACCAAACAACTTCCAAGTAAATGGAAAACATCCATCGTTATCCCAATCCCAAAACCAGGTAAAGATCCATCCGACAGCAACTCTTACCGCCCAATTTCTCTCACTTCAAATCTATGCAAAATAATGGAAACCATGGTAAAGAATAGACTGGAATTTCATATGGAAAACAACAACTTATTAAACAAAACCCAAAGCGGCTTTCGTAAGAACAGAAGTACATTAGACCATATAGCCAGATTACAACACTCAATAAAAAAGGGGAATGCCAAACATCAGTACACACTAGGTATCGTCCTAGACATAGAAAAAGCATTTGACGTTGTATGGCAGGACGGCATAATTATTCAATTAAGCAAGCTTGGGATTAAGGGAAGAATGCAACACTGGATAAAAAACTTCCTAAGCAACAGAAATTTTAAAGTTCGCCTAGGAAACACCCTATCCACCGACCATCAACTCGACAACGGTACCCCTCAGAGAAGCGTCATTAGCCCCACACTTTTTAACATTCTCATCAATGGCCTAGCCGATGAAATTGACACGAAACATCCAGAAGTAGAACAGTCCCTATTTGCTGACGATTCTGCCCTCTGGAAAACCGCACGTTCCATCAAAATACTTACAAGTATAATGCAAAAAATACTAGATACAATTAGCGGCTGGGCGGATAAATGGGGCTTCAAATTTTCCGCTCTCAAAACAACGGGTATTATATTCTCAAACAATAAACACATTGACGTTAAACTAACACTAGGAGGTCAGAAAATTGAATTCAAAAATAGTGTTAAATATCTTGGTATGATCTTTGACAGAAAACTCACATGGAAAGACCACATCGATCAACTAGTTCTTCGGTGCAATAAAGACCTGAACCTCATGAGGTGTGTGTCTGGGACAAACTGGGGAGCGAGTAAATATAGTTTAATAAAATTATACGAAACTCTCATTAGGTCAAAAATAGATTACGGGTCCATCGCCTACCAATCAGCATGTAAGACACAACTAAAAAGAATAGACAGCATTCAATATTCTGCTCTAAAAATAGCTACTGGAGCCTTCAAGGGAACCGCCCTATGTAGTCTTCAAATAGAAACCAATGAGAAACCTCTTCAATTAAGACGAGAGGAACTGTCCCTGAAATATGCAGGAAAAACCAGAGCTAAGGGCGATAATCACCCATGCCACAAAATTTTTGAAGATAAAAGTGAATATGAATATTTAAAGAAAAACTGGGAAAAAGACTCCGCCCCCCTCGGCTACACCGTAAATAACCTATTCCAAGAGCACGAAATACCCATCGCACACATCTGCGACACAGACAAAATCACTAGACCACCCTGGGAATTAGAGTCGCCCCACGTGGACACAAGTATTCACGACTACCTCACAAAGAAGGACAACCCATACTTTATAAGAGGCACCACCCTTGAATATATCAACCAAAACTGGAAAAATTACTTAAAAATCTATACAGACGGATCGAAAAACACAAGTAATAACACAGGATCAGCTTTTGTTATACCTGAGCTCAACATACAAAATGGTTTCAAACTTTCAGACAATATGTCTGTATACACTAGTGAACTCATTGCTATAATTAAGGCTCTCGAATGGATCATCGAGCACAAACCAATCCGTGCGGTGATACTAAGTGACTCCCTTAGTGGACTCACATCAATCAAAAATTCTATATCTGACAGTAGACCTGATCTCATACACAAAATACAATGTATGTATACACAAATACACAACGAGGGTATAGACGCCATCTTAGCATGGGTCCCCGCGCATGTCAACATCAGAGGTAACGAAGCAGCCGACAAAACTGCCAAAGACAGTCTTTCTAAAACTACACACGCTGTGCCAATAGGATTAGGATATAACGAACTCAACACTATCATTAGACGCAAAATAGACAGCAAGTGGCAAAAAGAATGGAACGAAGAAGAACGTGGACGGTGGTTACATAAGATCCTTGATGGAGATAAAAGACAAGCCCAGGCATTCCAGTTAGACAATAAACGTGATGACCGCATAATCACCAGATTAAGACTAGGCAATACCGGACTTAAATCACATCTGTCCATGCTTCTGAAAAACACCTCACCACTCTGTACCGCTTGCAACAATGTAGAAGAAACAATAGAACACGTGCTACTTGAATGCCCAATCCACAACCAACAACGTGTGGCACTTAGAAACGAATTAAAAAAATTCAACACTCCCTTAACATTACCAGCGTTATTAAACCCTAAGCCCCCCATTAGAAATCAGTTCTTGATAAATTTTATCAAACCTGCTGGTTATTACTCCAGTATATAATACTACCGCCGTACATGCGGAGTCAGCAATTTTTTTTTTTTTTTTTTTTTCCCCCACATAATCAACTACTAGTACACCAAGTACTATGACACGATTTGATAGAGGCCAAATCATTCTTCTGACTTAAACAAATGGTATGGTTGCATCGGAGATACCTTGATATTGAGGGCCGTGTGCACCATAGCCATGCAAAACATTATGGCCATAATAAACTATCCATACATAACATCCGGCCAAAATGTCAGACACATTTAGAAATAAAATAGGCATGGAAACAACGGAGTTACCTTGATACTGAGGGCCGTCTGTTCCACTGTCCTACAAAACAAACGATGGCCAAATCTAATTGAACTCATGACAACATTAGCACGGCCAAATCGCATATAGCGAGCCGTATTCGGCATAAAATATAGGAAATGGTGATGGCGGAGTTACCTTGATATTGAGGGCCGTCTATCTCATTGTCCTACAAATTCATTATGGCCATCAAACGATAATGCATACAGAAATAATACAGTGCCGTTTAATTGTGTACTCACCTAGTACTGAATCTATCGAAATGTTTAGTTATTTATTCATTTGTTTATCTATTTACTCACTTAATTATATATTGCTATTCATATTATGTGACTGAAATTCGGGGCGTGCCTGTTGTTGGGAGGAAGATATATCAAATTATTGCATCGAAAAACAATAGAAAACAAGAATGACTACAAGCCTTCTATTTCATATGATACAGGCACACCGAAGACCACAGACGAGTTGGACAAGACCTGAAACAGAAGACGGATGACGATTACAAGAATACCTACAGCGCCTTGAGTGACAACGCCGCATAGCAAGAACACCCAGAATCAGAATACTCGACCCTAGACCACACCGGACACGCTACCCCTTAGATGTTACCGAACTGACGCCTCAACACAGAATATGATCCTTTGACTTTCACGTAATATAGGACGTAGACCTGCCGTTCTGTACCCCACTACACACTCCAAGCAATTGTTACACGCACAGATTTCTGGAAGGACCCACCCTGTTCCCAAGGGCGTCGTTAGGGAAGTCGTCTCGAAGAATCCTGAAAACGCCCTGGTTCTCCCAGTTTTTTCTGGACGGCTTTGTGCGTACTATGGGGTACCGAGACAAAGGAATCATCCACGCGACAGACTTAACGACTTGTACATAGCGACTCTTCTCTACTAGTATTTATATTTCCTCATTGTTATTGTTATTCATTATTTAATTATTTATTTTAATATCTAGCGCTGCAAAAGATCTCAAATTAACAAAGAAATGTACCGTGAAATTTAAATAAAACATTGAGTTGATGGGCCGCGAAATCCGTATGGGAAGCGGCCCTTAAACTACAATTTCAATCAATGCCCCGCCATCTCTTTACACGGCACAAAGCTACGGAGAGATATTCACTACCCATAGACAATATGGCTAGACGGAAACTTAAGAAGAAGGCTAAAACCAGCCGTCATTTTTCTCGCTTTCTCAAACACAAAGAATATAATCTTGTGCACAGAAGGACGAGCTGATAAAAACAATACCACCGTAATTCTTATAAAAAGGACTACATAGTGGAAGCGCAAAGACAGCTGTACGATGGTATACATTATACCGAAATAAAATCCATGAATATGGAAAATACCATGAAAATGGTACGGTACTACAGACAGTCGCTAGGTTGAATGCTAGTGGAGTTCTTAGTCAGAAGACTTTGAATTTTCTGCTGAAAGTTTCGACCAGGAAGCCTACACCATATCTCCTACCAATAATACATAAGGTAGAAGAGGCAATTAAAAAACTTGATCCTGTAAAACCTGAGCTACCTCAATGCGGGGCCCCTACTGAAAAACTAGGGCGCTACCTGGATTTCTTCTTATCCCCATAGTGTGGGAACGAGAAACCTACTCAGCCGATATCTCAGAATTCATCTATGAGATGGAAAAACGTCAAATACCAACTGATACGTTGCTTATTACGTATGACATTACCTCGTTATACACGAACCTCGGATTCAATGAAATCCTAGAAGCACTCAAAAGTTATCTGACTACCTATACGAAAACATGGATTACAATATCCAAAAACCTCCCATCGATCTGTTGCTTGAAATAGCACGATTGATTCTTCAAAAGAATGAATTCAGGTTTCAGGACTAACACTTCAGACATATTGTCGGATCATCACGGGGAGCAGTCCCTTCCCTGGAACTGTGCGATATAGCGATATACAAGCATATCAATCAGCTAAGTAGTATATATAGCGTATTTAAAGTCTAATTTCACCCGGATGTAACTATGACGTCACTTCCGGTTGGGTTGAAAGAGGCGTGGCCTTTGGTACATGTCTAGACTTGTTGGTGTGTGTTGATGTACTGGGGTTTTTCCCCACAATGGCGGCATTTGAGTCGGCCATGTTGGAAAATGGATGTCCAAGTTTTTAGTCGGCCATGTTGGAAAATGGATGTCCAAATTTTTAGTCGGCCATGTTGGAAAATGGATGTCCAAATTTTTAGTCGGCCATGTTGGAAAATGGATGTCCAAATTTTTAGTCGGCCATGTTGGAAAATGGATGTCCAAATTTTTAGTCGGCCATGGTGGAAAATGGATGTTCAAATTTTTAGTCGGCCATGTTGGAAAATGGATGTCCAAATTTTTAGTCGGCCATGTTGTAGAAAAACGTATAAAAGGGGGGTGATTTTTAGTGGCTGGGTGTATTCATTGCACTACCTTACGGAGCACTCTGACTTACCTGACCAGCCTGCCTGCCTGCCTGCCTGCCTGTTTGCCTGCCTGACCTCTAGCCAGCCTGCCAGCCTGCTTGCCTGCTTGTTCTTACGAGAGGAGGCGAGAAGCATGAGACGTGGAGAAGATTTTCCATGGGACCCAGCAGCACCTCCGGTTGAAGTCTTGCCTGAAGACGAGCGTGTCAGGGACATTTATCAACGACACTGGGCTACCATACGCCATTGTTTTCACCGTGACCGTCGTCTATTGGACTTGTATAACTTTCGACTGCAGGACCTTACGTATTTGTCTACTTATGCGGAGAACATTTTCACAGACCAGGTCACAGCGTTCAAGTTGAATATCACATTCGGGTACATTTTACGGCACAAGGACACGGGTCAGGTGCGGTATTATTATCCCAGCAATAATACCTATGTGTTTGACCAGCCATTCACGGTGACGGATGCGATTTCCCTAGAGCCACTCATCGACCAATTGACTACGTTGGACCCATTGGAATGGGCCCGGTTGCAACGCCCCAATGCCCAATGGCTTGTGAAAATGGTGACCAACGTCACATTTTTCGTCACAAAAATGAGAGATCATCCTATCGGTGCTCCTGTACTACTACCCCCTTGGCTGCTTCGTCGAAAAGGCATGTATGCATTAACGGCAGGGCAACACGCACCCTACAAAGACCGGTAATGTCTGTTTCGGTGTTTGGCCGTGCATCTGGACGAGTGTGATCCCAAAGCTTGTGACACAGTGGCCAATGGCTATTGGGAACAGTACTTAGAGCAGCAAGACTTGGATGAGCGGCACTTCCGTGGAGTCCCTTTCAAGAATTTGGATGATGTGGAAACTCTGTTCAACATCAATATCTTTGTATACCGATTACGATGCGAGGAGGATACATTTGTGGCAGAATTTGTTCGTCGTTCAACAGAACGGTATGCTTCTACGATGAAAGTCAATGTCTTCGACTACAATGGCGTAAGTCATTTTTCGCTGATCTACAATATGAGCCAGTACGCCCAGTCTTACAGTTGTGCCCAATGCCATCGGGTGTTTGACCGTTCCACCGACTTACATCGACACGAGAAGATTTGTGACAACAGTGTGAAGCGAAAATTTCCTGGTGGTGTGTATCATAATACGCCTACTATTTTCGAGGAACTGGCCGATGAGGGTCTGATCATACCGGAGGCGGACCGTTATTTTCCCTACCGGGCGTGTTACGATTTTGAGGCCTTGTTGGAGCCCATGGACATGTTTTCACCGAAAACGCAGTGGACGCAGCGCCATATTCCCCTGAGTGTCAGCATTTCCAGCAACGTACCTGGCTATGACGCTGCACCGGTTTGTTTCCTGTCTACCGGGGATTCCCATGAGTTGATCATCCGCATGATGGCGTATTTAGAGGAAGTCAGTGCGGCCAGTACGGAATTGTTGGTGTCCAAGTTCCAGGACATACTGGACCAGCTGGACGATCGGATTCCTATACCGGGTGTAGCGTTTAGTGACGATGAAGAGTCGGAGTCGGAGCCGGAGTCGCAGCCGGAGCCCATGCAGTCGCAGGATGTGCCTTTACCGAAACCGTATGCGGAGAAATTGAAAGTCCGCTTCCTACAATACCTAGGCCAGTTACCGGTGCTGGGTTTCAACTCGGGGCGATATGACTTGAACATGGTGAAGGAATTTCTCTACCCCTACTTGGCCCAGGCGAATACCATCAAGTCCGTCATCAAGAAGATCAATAATCATATGGCCCTCACTAGCACATCACTTCATTTCCTGGATGTACGGAACTACTTAGCTCCTAATTATAGCTATGATCAGTGGGTGAATTACAACACATATAAGGGAAGTGGGAAGAGGTGCCGACATACTGACTGTGTCACATGACTTCACAGAATAGTCTTCTGGTTAACCTATTCTCAAGCACATACCAAGAATCTAACGATTCGTGATATGTGTTGTATCTCAGGTACGCTTTTATTGTACCTGTTCATGTGGCAACTTGGATGATATGACCACACGGCCCCTAGCACCGGCATAAGCGGTATTAGATACAAATCTAGAGAGCTATGATGGAAATGCTCTGACAACTCGTATACTGGTAATTGGTGAGCTGTTTCGCTGTGACAACTCGTACATTGGAGATTGGTGAGCTGTATCGTCGTCAGATGTAAATATCAGTGGGTGAAGGCGTATGACTGTGCACAAACGAAAGGGAGGTTCCCTTACACGTATATATCGACGCTCGACCGTTTGGAGGAAACACAGTTGCCACCCCGGGATGCCTTCTTTGACGATTTGAAGCAAGTGGAATGTCCGGAAGACACGTACCGGGAACTACAGCAGGTATGGAACGATCAACATATGCACACCTTGCGAGATTTCCTCATATGGTATAATAACTTAGATGTGGTTCCTTTCCTGGAAGCGGCCGAGAAAATGGTTCAACTCTTTCGTCGTGAGATGCACGTCGATATCTTCAAGGAGTGCTTGAGTTTACCGGGTCTGGTGCTTCGCCATCTTTTTCAAGAGTGTCCTACGTACTTCTCGCTGATACAGCAAAAAGATGCAGACATGCATGATTGTCTAAAGCAGAACATTGTCGGCGGACCGAGTCTTATTTTTCACCGTTATCACGAGAAGGACGTCACTACTCTCCCCAGTGGAAAACCCTGTGCTAAGATCATCGGATTCGATGCAAATGCCTTGTACCTGTGGTCTCTGGCCCAACCTATGCCCAGTGGCCATTATACACGTTGGTTGGCGGAAGGTCGGCATTTTACACCGCAACGCACTCCCTACAAGCATCTGGCTGATCAGTGGTTGGATTGGGAAGCCTATCGACGGGGAATTTATATACGACACCAGACCAACGCCACAGAGAAGCGCATAGGAGATCGTCGACTCCCCGTCGATGGGTTTGCCCTGGTGGGTAGAACACCGACCGTATTTCAATTTTACGGTTGCTATTGGCACGGCCACGAATGCTATTTCAGCGCTGGACGTTTCAACGAACCACGTGGAAAAACACCGGAAGAATTACGGGAAGAAGTGGTGGAGAACGGGGATTATGTGAAAGAGAGAGGATACCATCTCATCGAAATGTGGGAGTGTGAATTTCACACCATGTGCCAGGCCCTACCCCATTTACGGCGTTTCCTAAAAGAGCGCGAGTACCCGCTGAGTCGTCGGCCACTCCTGAGTCTGCCACAGATGTTCGACGCCATTCGTTCGGGGGACCTCTACGGCTTTGTCGAATGTGATTTGCATGTTCCCGACACTCTCAAGCCCCTCTTCGCCCAGTGCCCTCCCATCTTTAAGAACACGCTGGTGGGTCGGGATGATATTGGAGACACCATGGGGGCCTATGCGGAGCAACACGAGTGTTTGCCTCGACCTCGACGGATGTTGATTGGCAGTATGTGGGCAGAGAAAATCTTGCTGGGCACTCCGCTACTGCAGTGGTACATGAGCCACGGTTTGGAAATTACCAAAATATACCAAGTGATACAGTACGTACCCAACGCCTGTTTTGCGGAGAATGCCGACATCGTGACGTCTGCCCGTCGTCAAGGTGATCAAGACCCGAGTAAGGCCATCATCGGTGAATCGTGGAAGTTGACGGGCAATGGATATTATGGAAAAACGGTCACGAACCAGGATAAACACGTGAACGTGAACATTTGTACTACTTCCCAAGCCCGCAAAAAAGTGAATTCTCCTCTGTTTCGATCCGTGGAGGTCATCGATGACGACACCTATGAAGTCAGTTCAGCCAAGAAGACTATCCGTTACAACCTACCCCTTCAGATTGGATGTATGGTATACCAGGTGGCCAAGCTGAGGATGCTGCAGTTTCTCTATGATTTCATGGGTGTGTATTTTAATCCATCAGACTGGCAACTCATGGAGATGGATACGGACTCGGCCTATATGGCCGTCTCTAATGCGGATTGGGAGTCCCTGGTGAAACCTGAGTTACGGGCACAGTATGAAGCGGAACGGGACCAGTGGTTACCTCGACGTGACCATTACCAGTACGATAAGCGTACGCCGGGACTCTTCAAGCTGGAGTGGAGTGGGGATGCTATGATTGCTCTCTCAACCAAGACGTATTACTGTTACGGGGGAGACGAAAATAAGTTTAGCTGCAAAGGGGTGAACCGGCGCGATCCCAACATCGACAAAGCCTTGTACTTGAACGTGCTGCAAAGCCAGGCCAGTGCCAGTGGAACTAACCGAGGATTTCGGGTGGTGGACCACCAGATGCGGACGTACATCCAGCAACGAGACGCCTTTACTTTCTTTTACCCGAAACGGAAAGTGCTGGCCGATGGCATCAGTACTACTTACTTGGACTTGTGAAAAAATGTCGAACA